>JAODAL010026602.1:0-56475 GCA_025379985.1 Phyllomedusa bahiana | reverse complement strand
CCGTTCTGAGAAACACAAAGCTGAAGAGCTGGATGCAGGAGGTATGAAATGAGATTGTGCAAAACCCCTTTCAACTCTCAGAACAGCTTTTTGGCTCCATGGTTAGCATTGCTGCATTAAAGCGCTGGGTTCAAATCCCACTGGTACAACATCTACTGTATATGGAGTTTGTGTGTTTTCCTTTTGTGGGTGGGTTTCTTTTAGGTATACTGGCTTGTTTCATCACCCAAAAAAAAATATTGAATTAAGATAGTGAGTTTCAGTGAGATCAAGTGGTGATGAGAATCTATGCATGGTGCTATATAAATAAGAAAAAATAAGAAGAGTTGTCTTATGGGTTATAACAAAAAACATACAACAAGCAAAAAAATTTTCAGCTCACCCAGACTCAGATGTGTTGAACCAGTCGCGGGGATAAGGGAGCCCCGAAGCACTGCTCCCAAAGTAAAGGATACATTTTCAAATGGTAATATCCAGCGTCTGTAGTTCAATCCACAAAAATTATTAGATTAAAAATTGAAGCTTTATTGGATCATATTAAAAAAATTTTGGGACCATTTTGTGAAAATAGCTTGTGATGGCTTCACAATGCTATTTGCACAAAATGTCCTCAATTTTTTTAATATAAATCCAATAAAGCTACAACTTTTAATCTAATCATTTTTTGGATTGAACTACAGACGCGGATATTAGCATTTAAAAAAACAAAAAACCCTGCACTGTCGTATCCATCACACCAGCAATGTCCCACTTATAATGCAGTTCATTGAGTTTTGAGTAGTCTATCGTTTTACTGGAAAAATATAACTTCATGCAGTGCAATTTTTTTCTATTAAATGTGATAAAATCTGCAAAAAAGGCTGCAGTTTATTATAATATATCTATATATATATATATATATATATATTATATATACTGTATATATAAATAAATATATTATATATATAATACACACACATATTTATACACATATATACACATATACAATTATATACATATCTATTTCGTGATGATAGGGTTTTTGTTGAACTTGGTATGAGAGTCTATCACCTGATGACCTTTGAGGCTCTTATGGATACTGATGTGTGTAAGGAAGGTTGTTGCTTACATATGGTGTTTGCATACAGGGTTCTCTATATAAAAAAGAGGGGTTAAGGCTATTAAGAGCTATGTAGGTACATTGAGCAGACTATCCCAGTTCTGTGGACCCATTAAACGTTGCTTGGGGTGAACCAAAGTTTTAAAGTGAAAAGTTTCAGTTCTAAAGTAAACTATGTTATTGATCAAATGTATAGTGCTCTTTCTATCTACAGCTCAATAACTAGTACAGTGATCCCTCAAGTTACAATTGTCTCAGGATACAATGGGACAGATTTATCATTACTGTGTAACTCTTAGGCAGTGTAATGTTCGCCTGGACAGCCTTACATGTATAGTGTTATAAATCCGCCACATGTTAGAACTATCTAGTCTAACCTTACACCTTTTTTAAGTTGGCACATTAAACCATGCCCTCTTTCCACAAAGCCACGGGAAAGTGGGCAAAGTTTGAAAAATAATTAAAAATTTCGTTGTTTATACCGGCAAAAACGGGGGCCAACTGCACCAAAAAATTTGGATGTAACAAATCAAGCACTTCAGAAGGTTTCAGCTCTCTAGAACTTTCCATTCTCAACATACAGTATTTGCAAAAAATTGGACCTGAAATTGCTGTGCAGAACAACCCAGCCATTTTACTTTCCTTAGCATGAACGAATTATGCTTACAGTGAATTTGAGAATTCTTAAAAATTGAAAACCTTTCAGACTAGTCATGCCTCTAAAAGGAAACCCTGTAGCTGGACAAAAGACTCCTACGGCAAAGTGCACGGCTGCTCCCAGAGCTGCTGAAACCACTCAGCAGACCCAAGCCCATCTCCAGGCCGATCAGATGCATAACAGCCAAAAGTGAGCTGCTGGAACTCCCCAGCAGACTGAGACAAGGCTGTAGTTTCAGTGAGGCAGACAAGACATTATCAGGAATCTTTGCTTTATATCAGACACGCAGAAAAAATACTATTAAATAAAATAGACCCATATGAAGCTGGGTTTAAAAACTAGAATATAAAAAAGATGTGAATACTAATTATTTAATATTATATATAATATATATATATATAATATATAATAATAATAGTCTTGGGGGTGGCATTTCCTTTCACAGAACAGTATCTTACTCCGTCATGTACTAAAAAGCTAAGTACTAGCTTCACATACTCAGCAGTGGAGGCAAACGTTAGGAATAAAACACCATATGTGTTACAAGCAGTGTCTGGGTAAAATGACATACAATATGCTGTGCTACATCAAGTAGGGAAAAGGACAAATTCACTTGCACAGATGATTAGAGTCAGCAGTTTTTTTTGCCACCTCTGTGTTTTCTGACTATTTCATATTCTGAAGACTATAACATGCAGTGGTTCTCTGGAGCTTACCACCTTCCTGCTTCAATACATGACCCTGTGCCCCAGCACTTGATATTTCACCAGCATTCATCATGCTGTGGTTTTCGGCTTTCCATTGGGATGCACAGGGTTATAAACCAGAACCAGTTTCTGGATCACAGCTTTATCAGATGAAGCTGGAAATAGAACAATGTGCATTACTACATCTCATACAAAATAAGCATAATACAGTATAGGGATGTAGCACTGATAAGTACCTCTTGTGGCTCTTTGTGATAATACAATATTTTCTTTGCAATTTTACACCGGACTGCTGGTAGACCTTATTGGAAAGTAATTACAGAACACTACCATTAATATTTAAAGAAAGCTCCTCCATCATGTTAAACATTTCAGCTTCCTTTGGTATGTTGTATAAGGGACTGTGGAGTTAATAGCGGATGGGGGTAAGTTGATTGGAGGCGCCCACATTAGCTGGCATCTACATTTTAAATGAATGCTTATTAATGCTGTAGAGTAAACATCAGACAAAGAGCAGCTCCCTTGACAATCGCAGCTGTTCCTGGGATTTAGGGGGTCAATAGAACATTGGACAGCAGAACGCCTCCTAATAAGCTCGTTGCCAGGGAAGCAGCTAGTTGCAAAAAAAACCCAAAGTGAATTGTCTCAAGCTCATTGGGGTGTTGGGGAATTTATTACCCAAATGAATACAAATGTCCATATAGTTCCTGATAGAAATATGTATTTATAAAACAGCTGCAGTCTTCATGATTTGTACTCTGGGACTAGAGATGGGCGAATCGATTCTAACGAAGTGGAATTCGTTTAGAATTTCAGGAAAACTTCAGTTCGGAACGTAGTCGAACTTGGGTACTTCGGGTGAACGAAGTGTGCTTTGATTGATAAAATGGCGCGAGCACATGGCGCTACATGGTTCAAAGCACCCTGGGAGGAAATAAGGGCATAGCCTGCATACATGTCAGAGATGAAGCCAATCAGAGACCGCAGGATCTGTGACTCACCGCACTATATAAGTCGGGCGCGACTCTGGGAGCTACAACCGCTCTCACAGTACTGATCAGGAAGGTTGCTGCCGTGCGGCTGATAGCTCTTAACTGAAGAATTGAATTTTATATAGCGATTTCTGTGGGGTGTCTCAGCTTGTCTCAGAGACTGTTCTTCTTAATGTCTATTCTAATTTTTTTGGGGTATTTGGGATCTGAAATCAGTGGGTGCGTCCACTGCAGCTGCATATACATCATATCCAAGTGGATCTAAGGCCAGTTCCTGTATATTCATTTTAAGAAACAGCGTTTTTACAATACAAATACCACTTCATTTTTTGGCTGTCAATATCTATTGCTCATTTACATCCAGGGGTTAATTTAACGTTGTTTTGTTGGTGGTGACCCAAGAAACCGTCTATTATTTCGAACGCCAAAATATATAAATTTTTCCTGTAGCCTAATTCACAGCAAAGGTTAATTACAACTGTATCTCTTAGTTGTGTTGGCGTAGAAAACAAGCAATTGTAACACGCTACAAAGCTACTTTTTTTTGTAGCGGCTCAATTCTTTGCGCAATTTACATCCGAGGGGTTAATTAAGCGTTGTTTTTGCTGTTGTGCCTGACCCCAAGAAACCGTCTTTCAATCGCCAAAATATATAAATTTGTCCAGTAGCCTAATTTCACAAGCAAAAGGTTAATTACAACTGTATCTCTTGTTGTGTGGGCGAAGAAAACACGCAATTTGTAACACCACACCACCTAAACAAAGCTACTAGTTTGTGTCGTCTCAATTTCTTTGGCGCAATTTAACATCCAGGCGGTTAATTAAGCCGTTGTTTTGCTGGTGTGCTGACAAAAGATAAACCGTCTTTTCAACGCCAAAATATATAAATTTTTCCTGTAGCCTATTTCACAAGCAAAGGTTAAATTACAACTGTATCTTTTGTTGTGTGGCATAGAAAAAACACGCAATGTAACACGCTACAAAAGCTACAATTTTGTGCGGTCTCAATTCTATTGCACAATTTACAATCCAGGGTTTAATTAGGCCGTATGTTTTGCTGGTGAGCTGACAAAAATAACCCGTCTTTTTCAACGCCAAAATATATACTTTTTCCTGTGCCTAATTCATGTCCGAAGGTTAATTAAGCCTGTTTTGCTTTTACATTTAGTAAAACACACAGTGTTTTTTAAACGACACAATACAAGTACACTTTTCCTGGGCCATTTGTGGAGGCGCAATTTAATATCCAATGTTTTACCCAAGCTTTGTTACTGGTTCATTTGGAGTCAAAAACAGTAGTGTATATTTATCATATACAGATATCATCATACAAACAGTGGTCTGAACATTTTAGAACAAACAGTATTCAGACAGAGAGGTGGCCAAGGCTCTGCACCCTCGAGTGCAGGTGCACAAACATTCCTGGAACAGGCCCAGGTCGGCAGCACAGCAAGGGGACTCGCAGCAGGGGTCACTCGGTGAGGCCACAACTGCCGTTGTCATCTAAGCGGCCGTGTGTTGTTCAGCAACCCAAGGGTTTTTCTTGATTGGTTGACTAGGTCATCCTCTTCCTCCCAGATGACATCTTACAAACCCCAGCCAAGAGTCGGTGGGAACCTCAGACACAACCATTAGTTGGCATGGCCCGGGAGTCTGGGGGGTGTTGTGTGTGGGTTTGGTGTGGTGGGGGGGTTTCGGGGTATTGTTTCAGCGGCCCTCACTCTTCCTCAGCCCGCCTCTGATCCCATCCGGTTCCCTCAGCCAGAGATCTACTATGTGGTCTGGCTCAGCCGCCACTATATAGCAGGAAACAAATTTGAGGAGGGCATCATAGTCAGCTACTTGGCAGCGAAGAAATGGGGCCAATATCTCCTGCTTTCTTCAGTAGGCGTTAAAGTATAGATGTGTAGAGTGGCAAGGCGGTCCATGTTGTGAGAGTCAGCCTCGTGTCATACCAAGACCGGTGATAGGACAGCAGTTGACGATGAAACACAAATAGATGAGATGTAGCCAACCGCACATGGAGCGCGGGTGAGGCAAGGGCTTCATCATCGTCAGGAGAAGAGGCGTCAGCTTGCGCGTCAGGCAGCAGCGCAGCCAGCAAGTGGGTCAGTGGCGTGAGTCAGCAGGATGGGGGGGGGCAAGCAGTGTGGAGGTCCGGGAGCCTAGCGCCACAGGTTAAAAAAACCGCTTTGCAGGTCCAAGAATAGCAGCACAGGGGCTCAGCGAGGCAGCGGCGGCAGTATTCACTCAGTCGGAGCGTTGGCGGTAAAATCCGATACCGCGGATGGTGAAGTATCTTTGCTAAACACCGGGAAAGTGGGAGAGAGGAGCCGAATATGGTGTATATGTAGAATCTGTGGGCATGAAAGTGAAGCGTGGCCAGGGATCTAACGTTGGCACCACGGCCCTGCGTCAATACATGCTGCGTCACCATCCGGTGGCCTGGGAGAAACGTGGCTCAGAATTTGGTTTGTCCATCCTGCCGCCGCAGCAACACGCTAAGCAGCAGCGCCAATGGCATCATGCATTGCAGCCATTCAAGGCTCCACCACCTCTGCAGAAGGGAGCTGTTTCTCTTGACATCATCTCCCTGTCCAGATGCTCCCTGCTCCCCTCGCTACTCATGGCGCCAGCAGTCCGTTCAGCGAGGCGATTGCAAAGAGACAACATTAATGCGTCCCAACCATCCCTAATGTGTCAGCAGCTAGACTCGTGCTCCTGTCCAAGTTGTTGGGTACTCGCAGTGCCCTCCCTTTCCAAATGGTGGAATCTGCAACCGTTCAGAGAAACTAATGGCTTGTGCCGACTGAGATGGAGAGTTCCAAGCCGTAATTTCTTTCCAAAAAGGCATTACCAGCACTTCAAAAATGTTAAGAACAGAAGGTTGGGTCAGTCCTTGAGCTTATCGGTTTGTTCCCAAGGGCAATGCACGCGACGTCTGGAGCTGTAACTACGGTCAGGGCCCAGTCATGTCCTTTATCGGCCACTGGGTGAATGGTGCTTCCATCCCAGGCACACCAACAACTTGGACAGGAGATGCCGCTTTCTCCTCCACTTGTCAAACTGCTGCCACCTGCGCAATGTCCCGCCTCCTCCTCTCCTCCACCAACCACCACCATCTCAGCCTCCACAAGTACTGCTCCATCATACCACATTTTAGGGCAAAGCGTGTCACGCAGTTTCTACACCTGGCTTGCCTCGCGAACGAAGTCACACAGGGGATGATCTGCTTCGCTCATGCAAGCAAGAAATCGTGTGTGCTTTCTTCCCCGCTCCAACTGCAAATCGGAACCCAGGGGGACGGGACAATGGAGGAACATGGTGTCCGTGCTGCCCGAGGAAGGGAATGTCCATGCGCCCATGCATGGCGCATTTGTTCAATCTGTTGTGAAAAGGTTCCTTAAGTCCACCCACCGAACTTCAGAACATTCCTGAAAATTGGCCAGAAACTGTGCATGCACTTTATCCATTCGTACAAAGCCAGGAACACCCTCCTCGAGTTGCAGCGGCAGAACGGCCTCCCAACACACTCTGATATGCGATGTTTTTACACCCGCTGGAATTCCAGCCTGCACATGTTGTACCGACTGTATGAACAGAGGAAAGGCCATTAACGATTTTTGATGATGCCAGTCAGACAGAAGTACTCCCCTGTGTAACTTTGATGTCAGCCAGTGCAGCTCATGCGTGACAACCTGCCGTTGTTGAGGCCATTTCAGAGGAGGCGAACGTTATTTTCAGGTCATCGCCAGGACTACGGGATGAATAACACATTCCACTGCTTCAAAGTCCCCTGGAACGATTCTGAAAAAATTTCTGTCTGGTCAGGTGACTGAGATGTGGCGACTACATCTCTGTGCCCACATGAGTCCGGGGGGACTGAAATGGAGGAGGAGGAGGAGGACATTGGAGCAAAGCATGGTCTGGTGAAAAGAGTGGATTTTCTACCCAGTGACAACACTCAAAGAGGAGGAGCAGGAGCAGCTGAAGAGGAGGATGGGAGATGAGGAAGATGGAGGCAGCTACCCCCAAGCACCGTGGCAGTATACAGTGGAATGGAGGCAGGGAGCCCCTTGAGTCACGTGTGCAGATGGGCCCCAGCATGCTTATTTGGCCTAGCTAGTGACAGCCGATAGTCCAGCATCCGCATAGGGATGACTTCTGGCTCTCCACCCTATTGGAACCTCGCTACCGGACGCAAAATGGTAGCCTTTTTCCCAGCTATTGAGAGGGAATACAAACTCATATACTATAGGGAAATCCTCCTTTATCAGTTGGCTGCTGCTATGTGCCGGCATCGTCCCTCCTCTGACAGTACTACCGGGGGGTTCCACATCGCTCACGTACTACTGCCGCGGCTGCTGGGGAAGGTGGGGGGGTAGGAGCAGTACCAGCTCCATCAGTAGTAACCTAAGTTCTGGAGTCACTGAGAGCATCTTCCTTTCACTCCCCTAGTGAGGAGGGCAGTCGCCAGCAGCAGCAGACTGCAGCAGTCCCTGAACCAACAGGTTGTGTCCTACTTGGGACAGCACTCTCCACATAGTTAGAAGATCCGCTGGACTACATGGCAGGGCCCAAACTGGATGTGTGTCCACAACTTGCCGAGTTTGCTGTGGAGAAGCTGTCTTAGCCGCAGCCAGTAGTGAGGCATCAGAGCGGGTGTACAGTGCTCGGGGGCCATCGTTACCCCAAGATAACCCGCTTGTCCAAGGAAATGTGGAACGATGACTTTGTCAAGATGAATCAGGCATGGGATCGGCCAGGATTTCCACACACCCAATGGCCTTAGTCGTCAGACTGTGGTCAAACTACCTGCCTCAGCACTATTCTGATGCCTGCCACCCGCCTGATCACCACACATCTGCTGACAGTTTTCTCCATCCTGCCTACCACCAACTTTACATGGACTGGTATTGCCACCCACCTCAACACTCTGTCATTGTGCCTCGTCAATGACCTCAGCTGGCTGCTGCTGTTGCAGTTGCCGTGACATCCACACTTTGTCATGTGCCACTGTCTGACCACATGCTGCGCTGTGGCTGCTGGCCATTCCCTCCACACTGTGTCATTGTGCCACTTGCCTGACCTCATGCAGGCTGCCGCCGTGACCTCCGCCTCTCAGTCATTGTCCACTCTGTGGCTTCCTCCTGTTTTTGCCACCGTCCAGAATGTCATGTCACAGCCTGTCTCATGCTGCGGCTGTCGGACCTCCACACTGTGTGATTGTGCCACTCTGTGCCTAATACTGTTTGGCCGCCCAGAATGTCATTGTGCCACTGCCTGATCTCATGCTGCAACTGTCAGTGACCTCCACACTGTATCATTGTGCCACTCTGTGGCCTAATACTCCTTAGCCGCCCCCAGATGTCATTGTGCCACGGCCTGATCCTCATACTGCTGCCGCCGTGACTCCACACTGTGTTATTGTGCCACTCAGTGGCCTAATACTGTTTTCCGCCTCCAGAATGTCATTGTGCCACTTGCCCCTTATCTCATGCGCAGCTGTCCGTGACTCCACACTGTATCATTGTGCCACCTGTGGCCTAATACTGTTTTGCCGCCTCTAAATGTCATTGTGCCACGTGCCTGATCTCATGCTGCTGCTTTCGTGACCTCCATACTGTACATTGTTGCCACTGTGTGGCCTAATACTGTTTTGCCGCCTCCAGAATGTCATTGTGCCACTGCCTGATCTCAAGCTGCTGCAGTCCGTGACCATCACGACTGTGTGATTTGTGCCATGTCTGGTGCTTCCTCCTGTATTGCCCCTCCAGAATGTCATTGTGCCACTGCCTTACACTCAGCTGCGCCGCGTGACCTCGCACTCTCAGTCATTGTTGGCCACTCAGTGGCTTCCCTGGTTTTTTGCCACCTCCAGAAGTCATTGTGCCACTGCCTGAACCTCATGCTGCTGGTGGCTGCCGCCGTCACCTCCACACTCTGTCCACTATGTTGCCACCTTAGCTCTCATCTTGTTTTTTTCCCAGCTTATCCCTGGCATGACTTTATCAGGCTACATTCCCGCTTTGAGTTTTATCGGTCAGTAGTTTTGCCCTCCTTAATGCCCAGGGAATTTTTATAGTGAAGCGATTCAAAAAGCGCGGCAGTCATCTACGTGTCCATAACTAAAACACAACATTGTATGAGACCAAACCAAGCTCCCTCTGCATATTTAAGCATGGCACAACGTTCTACAGCACCCTGCAGGCTCTGTGCAGCCTGAAATAACGCATTTTAACGCGATTCGTGCCGAAGTAAATCGGAACGAAACAAAATTTGTTCGAAAATTCGCAAGTGGACGAATCGAATTTTTGAGAAATTCGCCCATCTCTATCTGGGACCTAATTTATTGGAGTTTATGTTGGTTCATTTAGTAAAAGGGTTTTGCCATTTCCATATACTCTATATGGGCAAATAAATGTCAAAGAGGGTAGGAGGGGGACCATTTCTCAGGACCCATCTTTATTGGCCAGAGTGGAGAACCAATGTAAAAAGTTGCCCCCACTCTGAAGGACTTAAATGAGGACTCATCTGAATAGGCACCATGTAATACAACATTTTCTCTGTGTTAGTCTAGACCATCACTGTTGATGGGGAGCCAGACCCTGATGATCAGCTGACAGTAGAGTCTCCTTGATAGTTTATGAAGCACAGCTGTAAACCTGGTATTGCAGTCCAGTACCAGGCAAAGCTGAGCCTGGTAAACAATGAAGATGACTCCAACAAGTATCATAAGCACTTGGAGTTCAGGCCTAAATGACCTCATCGTGATAGTCTATCCTAAGAGTAGTCCATTAATACTGTAGCTCTAGAACACCTCTTAAAGAAAATTCTTTACAAAAATAACAAACCTGTATCTATAAATCATTGCCGATCAGGTTTATTTTGGGAATTGCTGCACTTTACAATGGTAGTTTGATATAAAGAGACATCACATAACTGTCCTAAGTAATGCTTTTTTGCAAAAATGAAGAGAAAGTTTACTTAATTAGATTGATACACTAATAATATAACAATGGCATAAACTAAATGAGTGTTATGAATGCAATAATAACATAAACATTATAATACAGCAATATAAAATTGTTACAGCTAGGCTAATGTCATAGGAAAGTAGGCACCACAAGCATATATAGCCATAACATGATGGGCGCGGAAAATGAGGGATAAAAAAGGGGAAGGTATTAGTGTCACATACACACTAGCATGTGATGTGAGTGCGAATGGCAGGGTATTAGAAACGGGGTTGACCTCACTACAAAGATAGCTTTTATGTTAAAGATCTCTGCAAAAAAACAAGTTACTTTGACAATATGTGTCCATTAACAGTGTCCTACCTATTCCTAGATATCCCCTCTAGTATTATGCTTGCAACATCGTCCTCAGGTCGCTATAGCTACAGACCTGTTCAATCTCTCCTGATAGGCTGCCAGTGCTGGTCGCTATAGCTACAGACCTGGTGTCCTTAGCAGCTTGTCTCTGCAGACCAATAGTAGCTATTAAGGCCAGTAAACACATCCCTTCATTCAAAAATGAGACAGTGAAAACAGGACTTAAGATGAATCGATGGAGTGAGACAACCCCTTTAGTCTTTGCAGCACTCACCTTCCACTCAGGTTGCAAACTGAGCAAAAATCACACCCCATCACAGTGCAGTTTTTGTCCATTTTTTTATTTTCTGTGATTCTATGTAGTGATAGTGTTGTGCCATGAACAGTGTTTTTTTAATGTTTTATTAGAGATACTGTAGCGGCGTCGCGCCTCCCGGCCCACGGGCCGCAGGCGCACCGTGCCCTCTCTCCTGATCCCTGCCCGGGGACGTGGAGGCGCTGCGGGCCACGGGCGCGCATCGCCCCGTTCACTCACCTGACCTCTTTCCTGCCTCTGGGCCCCCCTCCCGGCCGTGGTGAAAATTTGCCCGTTCTTAGTGCGCGCGCTCGCGCTGTCTTGTGCATTTAAAGGCCAGCGCGCGATAATTGGCTGCTTCCCAGGTTTCCCCCTATTTTTTGGGACATCGCAGGTTTCCCTTTGGGGATCTATGTTGCCCATCCCCTGGGAAAAAGGTTTCCAAAGTATTTTCGTTACCGTGACCAGACCCTTGCTAGTTTCTCGATCCGAACCTTGCCCCCCTGCCCTGCCCTTTCCCTGCCTGTCTTGGCCCACGAACCATTGCGCCTCCCCTGATTTGCTGCCCAAAACTAGTTTTTGGACTACGATTGTCCCTCGTGCACCTCGGCCGCATCGAAAGAAGTCACGTGGGGGGGGAAACGCCCTGGGTACCTCCGCCGAGCAAGTCCATCCGTTGCAGCGGGCTCTGGTAAAAAACCGGGGGCTATTAGATCCGTTCCTGGGGCTTGTTTCATCGTTGCGGTGGTCCAGGGACCCATACCCAGCCGTTCGTTAGTCACCCATGGATCCCCCCCAAGGTCCCCCTGCCAAGTCTTGCGGATCTCCCCGAATTGTCGCCAACAGTCGCAGAGATTGCGAAAAGCACAGCAATTGGGTCAGCTGTCCGCCATAAATGCGCACCATTCCTGGATATCCCTCAGAGACCGCAACCTGCCTCTTCGCAAGCTCGGTACCTATACCCCGGCGTCTCGTGGCCTAACTACGACTGGGCCGAAGCTTCGCCTTCCTCCTTACCCTCACAACGTTTGACGCGGGACATCGAACGCTGTGAAGTCGTGAGGCAGAGTTTCACTCACGCGTGTCCATGTAAACTGAGCTGATGCCGACCAGTTCCCTACCGAAAGGTCAAAGGTGGCAATTTCGTGGTGAGCCTGTTATCGGGAATGCCTTGGCCTGGCGCGTTCTTTTGGGACGGAGGATGCCCGTGACCGCAGGACATAAGCCTTCCTCCGTTTCTGCCGCTTCGTGGAGCCTGCGGCCGAGCGTCTTCGAGGAGACGCGCGCTTTGATACCTACTGTCAGGGGGGACCCTCCGTGGTGTCTATGCGGTCCAGTTCCGCTACCTTAGCATCGAGCGTCGGAAATGACGCCGCTCTCTGCGCCTATTTCAAGAAGGGCTATCAAGCAGAGTAATGACGCGCTGGCAGCAAGGGATTCTTCCATCTCGTTGAGCCGAGCTCATACCACATGGCCTACACGCATTGACGTGCGTTTTGCAGAATAGACAGCAGGTGCTCCGCCCAGAGACGTGTATTCGGCACAACCTCGTGTTACCTCGTCCTGGCTCCGTGTTCAGGGGGATCTCACTGCCTCCTCCACAGTTTCCACCGGAAAAGGGAACCATCGCAGGTGGTAGTGCTCACTTGTCTGATATCCGAGCCTGTCCCGTCGTCGGATGGAGAAAACCTCTAGCCTAATACTGCGCCAGTCCGGACCATTTTCGTAGAAGTTGTCCGCAGCGTCCGCAGCGTTCGGGAAACGCTCGCACCTAGGAGCCGTGGGAGAGGCATCCCTAGGTGCTCAGTCTTCCTCTCCACGACTGATGTTGCCAGTGGAGGTAACCACGGATGCTGGCCTATCTCTTCGGGTTCCTGCCTTCCTGGACTCTGGCTCTGCCGGGAACTTTATTCATGCCTCCTTGGTGTCTCGCTATCACGTGCCAGTCATCCGCTTGGAAAAGCCGTTGCTCATCTCATCCGTCAGTGGGGAGCTTCTCAGCGACTCCATCCAGTTCATCACCCGGCCTGTGACCCTCCGTGTAGGGGTCCTACACACGGAGAAGATCTCCTTTCACGTCCTGCCTCGCGCTTCTTCGGCGATCCTGTTGGGGTTACCCTGGCTGCAACGTCACGCCCCTACGCTTGATTGGAGGACAGATGAAGTTCTACGCTTGGGATCGGAGTGCCAGAATCTCTGTTTGGTGGCACTACGCCCGGTGTCCATCTCTCCATCCCCGTCGTCTGTCAAGTATCTACCGGGACTGCCAGCGGAGTACCAGGATTTTGGAGATGTGTTCTCAGAGAAACAGGCTGAGAAGCTACCACCCCATCGTCCATATGACTGTCCCATAGACCTCCTTCCCGGAACCAGTCCTCCACGGGGTCGGGTCTACCCTCTGTCCGTGCCCGAGACTCAGGCCATGTCGGCTTACATACAGGAGAATTTGGCAAAGGGGTTCATACGCAAGTCCTCCTCACCCGCCGGGGCTGGCTTTTTTTTCGTCCAGAAGAAAGACGGGTCTCTTCGGCCATGTATCGATTACTGGGGGCTGAACAAGATCACGGTGAAGAATCGCTACCCTCGACCCCTGATATCGGAGCTCTTCGATCGTCTTCGTGGAGCCAAGGTGTTTACTAAATTGGACCTGCACGGTGCCTATAATCTCGTCAGAATTCATGAGGGGGACGAGTGGAAAATAGCTTTCAACACCCGGGACGGTCATTTCGAGTATCTCGTGATGCCTTTTGGGCTATGCAATGCCCCAGCCGTATTCCAGGAATTCGTCAATGATGTATTCAGAGACTTGCTGTACACCTGCGTCATAGTGTATCTGGATGAAATTCTGACATACAGACTCATCAGGTACAAGTACGCCAGGTCCTGCTACGCCTGCGGAACAATCGACTGTATGCCAAGCTGGAGAAGTGTCGGTTCCACCAGGCCAGCCTTCCTTTCCTGGGGTACATAGTCTCCGATCGTGGTCTGCAGATGGACCCAGCTAAACTTTCCGCGATCCAGCAGTGGCCACGGCCTGTCGGTCTTCAGGCGATTCAACGCTTCCTGGGATTCGCCAACTACTACCGGCAGTTTATTCCCCACTTCTCTTCGCTGTTGGCTCCCATCGTGGCTCTCACCCGGAAGAATGCCAATCCGAGATGTAGGCCCCCGTCTGCTGAAGAGGCATTCTCTCAACTGAAGTCAGCGTTTTCTTCGGCACGTATCCTGGTTTGTCCGGATCCGGATAGGCCCTTCAGCCTGGAGGTGGATGCCTCTTCCGTGGGAGCAGGGGCGGTCCTGACCCAGAAGGGTCCTAAAGGCAAAATGGTTACTTGCGGTTTCTTCTTCAGGACCTTCTCGCCGGCTGAACGCAACTACACCATAGGAGATCGGGAACTGCTGGCCATCAAATTCTCTCTGGAGGAGTGGCGACATTTGCTGGAGGGGGCCAGTCACCCATTTGACGTCTTCATGGACCACAAGAATCTTCAGTACCTCCAGACTGCCCAGCGTTTGAATCCTCGCCAGGCTAGGTGGTCACTCTTTATCTCTCGCTTTGACTTCAGGATACACTTCCGGCCGGCTGAGAAGAACGTCAAGGCTGATGCCCTCTCCCGAGCCTCTGACGTTACTGGAGAAGAACCTGTGTCCCAGCACATCATTGCTCCCGTATGGCTGATCCACGTGGCTCCGGTGGATCTTCGGAGGGTACCACCGGGCAAAACCTACGTTCGTCCAGCGCTCAGATGGAGAATTCTGGAGTGGGGGCATAGTTCTCTTCTGGCTGGTCACCCGGGATATGAAAGTCCCACGCCCTCATCTCACGGCGCTACTGGTGGCCAACCCTGCCCCAGGACGTCCAAGACTTTGTTCTCTCCTGTGACACATGTGCCCAGAACAAGGTTCCACGCCATAGGCCCTCGGGCCTCTTAGTCCCTCTGCCCGTCCCAGAGTCTCCATGGACACACATAGGCATGGACTTCATCACGGACCTTCCGCCCTCTTCAGGGAATTCTGTCATCTGGGTGGTCACGGATAGATTCTCTAAAATGTCCCACTTCGTGCCACTCCCTGGTCTTCCCTCGGCTCCTCAACTGGTGGGGCATTTCTTCCAGCATATTTTTCGTCTGCATGGATTACCCCCACATATCGTGTCTGATCGGGGCATCCAATTTGTCTCCAAATTTTGGCGGGCCCTGTGTTCTCGCTTGCAAGTTAAATTGGACTTTTCTTCTGCCTACCATCCCCAGACTAATGGTCAAGTGGAGAGGGTGAATCAGATATTGGGCGAATACCTGCGCCATTTCGCGTCCGGCCGTCAGGACAACTGGGCCGAGCTGCTTCCGTGGGCTGAGTTCTCCTACAACCATCGGGACTCTGATTCTACGGGCGTTTCTCCGTTCCTGGTGGTCTACGGTCGTCACCCACGCCCGCCCCTCCCCTTGGCTACGACTTCCGAGGTTCCCGCTGTGGACAACCAAGTGCAGGACATCAAGACCATTTGGCGGGAGACCCGACTTGCCTTAATCCGGGCCTCTGCCCGCATGAAGACCCAGGCCGACAAGAGGAGGAGGCCTCCGCCCACATTCCAGCCAGGAGATAAGGTGTGGCTCTCTGCCAGACACGTACGCCTCAAGGTCCCCAGCTATAAATTGGGTCCGCGGTTTCTGGGACCTTTTAGAGTGCTCCGTCAGATTAATCCAGTGTGCTACAAGCTCTGCCTACCCCCTTCTCTTCGGATTCCTAACGCCTTCCACGTCTCCCTCCTAAAGCCCCTGGTCTTGAACCGGTTCTCTCGAAAGAGTGCGTCTCCTTCTCCGGTGGTAGAGCCCTCCGATGTAGTTGAGGTCAAGGACATCTTGGCCGTGAAGACGGGCAGGGGTAAAAGGTCCTTCCGGGTCGACTGGAAGGGCTTCGGTCCTGAAGAGAGGTCCTGGGAACCAGAATCTAACATCTTGGACCAGGATTTTGTTCGCAGGTTCCTTCGGCCTAAAAAGAGGGGGAGACCTAAGGGGGGGTACTGTAGCGGGATCCCTGCCCGGGACGGGTGGCGCTGCGGGCCGCGGGACGGGCCGCGGGCGCGCTCGCTCCGTTCACTCACCTGACCTCGTTCCTGCTCTGTTGGCGTCCCCTGCCGGCCGTGGCGCGCGTGCCCGTTCTCTAGCGCGCGCGCTCGTCCTTGTGCATTTAAAGGGCCAGCGCGCTGATAATTGGCTGCTTGCCAGGTGCTTCCCCTATTTATTGGTGACGTCAGCAGGACTTCCTTTGCTGGATCTATGTTGCCCCGTGCCCTAGAGAAAGCGTTCCAAAAGTATATTCTCGCCTTACCGTGTACCAGACCCCTTGCTACGTTTCTCGACTCCGAACCTCTGCCGCCTGCCCTGACCTTCCTGCCTGTCTACGACCACGAACCATTGCCGCCTGCCCTGACCTTCTGCCTGCCCACGACTACGTTTTCTGGACTACGACTCTGTACCACGCAGTACCCCGGCCGCCATCGCAAGCAAGTCACGTCAGGGGGGACGACCTGGTAGCCTCACGCCGCAGCAAGTCCATCCCGCTTTGCGGCGGGCTCTGGTGAAAACCGGGGGCTACTTAGATTCCGTTCCCTGGCGTGACTTAGCTATCATCGCTTGCGGTGGTCCAGAGGATCCACTACCCAGCCGTTACAGATACTTGTTACATTAAATTACACTTATTTAATAAGTGTCTACTTTTTATCTGCACTAGCTCAGTTTTAGAGCCAACAGACATTATTCAGTTACATTAGTCCCTTTTGTGCTAGAACAGACTTCTTTTTAGTCTGTAACAAACTCTAAACAATAGTTTTAGAAACCCCAAAAGAGTCCACACATCACAAATACACCTGTTGTTGCAAACCTTTAAGGCATGTCCCCACGGCACAGGACAAATACTGGTTGGTTTATCCGACCGCTATTTGTCCGTTTTTTGTGTGGTGCACACGGCTGCGGGGGGATGGCTTCTCTCCGTGATTAGCTGAGAAAAGCCCTCCTCCTTCACATTCTCTTGTTCATATTCAATCCGAACACCGGACATAATATTGAACAAGTAGTATGTTTTTCGGGGGGGGGCGGTGGTTTGAAAAACCGCCAGGCGGAAAACCCGTTCAGTGGGGACTGCTTCACGGGTTTTCCATAACGGCCTGTGTAAAAGTTTTCGGCCAGCTTTTCAGACGGTTTGCAAGACCGCAAACCGTCTGAAAAACCGACCGCACACTGGTGCCATGGGGACATAGCCTTAGATGGACTCTCAGAGTCCACTCTCCAATTACCTGTGGGATTCAAATTATTGATTAATGTAAGTTTCCCTCTAGGGGAGAGACGAAATGTTACCCTTTAGTATCTGGGGCCAAAGATGAGACACAAGACGGAGCCATTGGTGTGGGCTTACTCAAGTCTATAGTGTGTAACCCAGGTCCGACGTCGAGAGTCACACACTAGCTGAAAATCTGTCACACTTGGCCCTTTATAAACCAGGTCTAGCAACATCTAGTCGGAATTTGTGACTTTTTACTATATACATAAACCATGAAGGGGGTAGTGAAATGATAACATGATACGTTTCATTACAGTGGTAGTTAGGGATTTGGAGGAGGAGGTAAAGGAGAGATACCGTATTGGTTTTACTGTGAAGGTTAGACATAGGTGAATCAATGGGATCAACATGTTGACTGCCAACGAAGATATACGTTTTTCGGTGAGCAAGACTCACTCAGTTTTTTGGTGAGATTTGTTTTCCAGTCTGCCTTGACTTTCCAAAAATTCGGTATTTTCATTACTTCCTAGACTATAAAATCACAGAAACATTATCTGGTTGTGTATGCTGAAGAAACACTTTCATATTTAAGAACAAATTGACAGAAGAAAGCAGTGGAAGTAAGCTATTATTACTCTATTCATGTTATTATTTAAGTAACCTTAAGTACGTTTCTTGCCAAAACACATTATAACTAAATGCTTTGACCTGATGTGAAGGTTAGTTGATAAATCTTTATGAATTCCCTGTACAATATTTTTACTCTTGTTGCTATGTAACTGCCTGGACACAAATGGGCTGTAAAAATAAACGATTTATAAATTACATGCACTATTTATTGGGTAAAACACAGAAACAAAAGCAACAAACTAACCTTGTACTTGCCGCTTTGTGTTTGTGATTTAGAAAAAAAAAATGCTGCTATGGACACTTAGGGAAAAAACCCATTTACAAGAAAAAGATTTTATTTTTCTTAATTTTTTTCATGACTTCAAAGAGCACAGCAAAAAAGGGAGAGTATACATAATTTGTACTAAAGCGTTCGGGTAAAGGGCAGGTTAGTCATTCTGTTGCCAGTCTATGTAAAATGAACACACTTACATTCCTTCCAAATAATGAGCAGCTCCAGTGGGTTGCAAAAGTATTCCTACCTCTTGAACTGTTCTTCATTTTTAAATGTTACAGCCTCAAACATATTGTATTTTATAGATATTTTATGTGATAAAGCAACAGACAGTAGCAAGTATTTGTGAAGTGGAAAGAAAATATGTTTTTTTTTAAATATTTGCAAATTAAAAGACTGTAAAGTGTGTTGTACATATGTATTCAGCCCCCGAGTCAATCATTTTTAGGGTCACCTTTAACTGCAATGACAGCTGCAGTCTGTTGGGGGATGTCTCTACCAGCTTTGCACATCTAGAGGCTGGAACTTTTGCCCATTTTTCTTTTCAAAATAGCACTAGCTGAGATTGGTTGACGAATGTTTGTGAATAGCAATTTTCAACTCCTGCCACAGATTCTCAATGGGTTTTAGGTCTAGACTTTCATTTGGCCATTTAAACACATGAATATGCTTTGATTTAAATGATTTCACTATAGCTTTGGCTGTATGTTTAGGGATTGTCTTGCTGGAAGGTGACCTTATGCCTCAGTATCAAGTCTTTTGCGGCCTGTAACAGGTTTTCCTCCAGGATTGTCCTGTATTTAGCTTCATCCATCTTCCCATTAACTATGACCATCTTTCTAGTCCCTACTGAATCAAAGCATCCCCACAGCATAATGCTGCCACCAACATCTTTCATAGTAGCGATGGTGTGTTTAGGGTGATGTACAATATTGGCTTTCCTCCACACATAGCATTTAGGCCAAAAAGTTACATTTGTGTGTCATATGACCAGAGCACCTTCTTCCACATGCTTGCTGTGTCCCCTACATAGCTTTTTGCAAACTACAAGTAGGACTTATGGCTTGCTTTCTTCTTGCCATTCTTCCATAAAGGCCAGATTTGTGGAGTAAATGATTAATAGTTGTCCTGTGGACAGATTCTCCCACCTGAGCAATAGATCTCTGTATCCCTTCCAGAGTGACCCTGGGCTTTTTGGCTGCTTCTCTAGTTAGTTCTCTTCTTGTCTGGGGTGTCAGTTTAGGTGGACGGCGATGTCTTGGTAGGTTAGCAGTTGTGCTATTCTCCTTCCGTTTATGGATGATGGCTTAAACTGTGCTCAGTGAGATGTTCAGAACTTGGGTTATTTTTAAAACCTAACTCTGCAATACACTTTGTCACAACATTATCCCTGTGCTCTCTTGTGTGTTTCTTAGTTTTCATGATGCTATTTCACTATTATTCTCTAAGTAACATCTGAGGTCTTCATAAAACAGCTGAAGTTATACAGAAAATAAATTAAATACAGATATACTCTATTTACTGATTAGATGACTAATTAGGTGGTATCAGTGTACAGGAGTTGAATACATATGCAGAACACATATACCAAATATTTGGAAAAACACATACAATTTTCTTCACAAATACTTGCTACTTTGTCTTTCTTTGTCACATTAAATACATTTAAGTTTGTGGCTGTAACTTGGAAATGAGGAACAGCTCAAGGGGTCTTATATAACTTCTTATATAGCTTCTGGTCCAATGTCACCTTACAGTATCTTAAAGTGACGTTGGACAGACGTTGGACAGTAAGTGATGTCAGACCATGAATGGTACTGTGGCTGACTGGGACAGGTTAATCTCTGCAGATCAATAAAATCACTAACCCAATTTAGGATTAGGGAAGACTCAAACTGGTTCACAGGGGAGCAGAGAAAACCCCTGGGTGTGATGGACTCCTGGGCATGGCAGATCTGAGGTTTTTTTCAGAAGAAAGACAGAGAAAGAGAGGTAGAGCAAAATTTTGCAGTTATGTACAGTAGCTGTAGGCTGGGTTCCAAGTATCAACTCCTCTGGTGGCCCCCAGGCACCTGTATCTGACACTGGGTTGGTGTTATGGTATAATGGTGTTGTAATGGACTTTTTTGGCAATTTTCACCAAAAATTCAGTTGAATTTGACTTTGACCTGAACTAAAGTGCAACACTGTGTAGGAGTAAAGCAGCATACACATATTACAATTTAATTTAGCCACATGCTAACGTCCATGTTTGGGCTGCAAAAGTTGGACACTCGGTTGGTGGTTCTACTAAACTCAGATGATTATAGAGATCTATGGTAATTTATAAATTTTCCCTTAAAAATGATGGCATATCACTAGGATATGCCATTACTACCTGGCTGGTGGGGTTTGGCTATTGATCAAAACATTCAGTTTTCCACTCAAATAGCTGAGTAGAACCAGAGATGATGGCATAACCTAACGAGATGGGAATATCCATTCTGGATATGATATAACATTATTATCACTGGGGCTAAACTATGAAATCTCCAATTACCCTGAAAGCAAGAGACAGAGGATATTTTGTCATTTCCATGCATAGCAGCATTGCTGTCTATATTATGGACAGGGAAAAAACTGTAGGAGCCACATGATTAAACTGTGCCCTTTCAGTTTGAGGATCACAAAGGTCAGTCCCCCACCATCAGGAAGGGATGGCATATACTAGTGATCTGGATAAAACCTTTTTAAATTTAGGTCAGTACAATATAAGACTAAGTATTGCAGCAGTAACATGACAATTTAATGATAATTTGTTATTGCAGCTTAGCTGTCTGATATCCTTGCAGGAAGCTTAGTTTGGTGAACACCTTGGTGCTTTATTGTGGCAGTCATAAGACTCTTTGATTATTCCCTGCACAGTGGTTGGCTGCTTGTTATCTACATATTGCATTAAAAAATAAACTACTTAGACTGGGTAACAGGATTATTAGGTAGGTTTAAGTATGGCAACAAATTTGCATAGACAAGTCATACTAAATGGGATCCAGTACTTATGAATTAACTTTCCTATGAAATGACAGTTTCTTATTATGTATAATATAGTGAGCGGACAGTATCATTATTTTCACTTCTGTCTCTTAACCAAATAATGTCAAATGAAATGTTTTCAACTGTTCTACTGATGTAGGTGTAGCCATATGTCTAGCTCATACTTTACTAAAAATGCGTATCCTTCGAAAGAAATCTCAGCGTACAAACATGGAGGTACATGGGGGATAGCATACAGTTTATTGCACATTCTAAACAGAAATGTAGACGTTTTCTTTCCTTATAGAAAATAAGTGAGGAACGAACAGTGAAATGATCGAGTTCAAGTCGAACATCGAACTGTAGTGTGCTCGGGTTAATTTTTATACCTATACAGGTGAGGAGAAACTGTAATTACCATCCATAACAGTACACCAAAACTAGGTGCATTATACGCCGGGCACGACACATTGTAATGTGCCTAAAAATGATACGCTGTGAGCCTCCATAACGCAATGCGCCTATTGAGGCACATTACATAAACTAGTAATGATATTTTATGCGTCTCCGTTGCGCAATGCACCTCAATAGGCACATTACATACACTACCAATGATATACTAGTGCCGCGATTTGTGGAATGCGCCTAAAGAGACACAATGCGCCTTATTAGGGGCATTATATTTACGATGCAAGGTGTACCTGACGCCAGATTGTTGAGAGAATAGCCCTTTCTGGCGCACTTTACACTGATTTAATGCGCCTAAAAAATGCTGCGGCAACGCCAATTTTTCGACATGAAAACTATAAAATAGTATGCCAAACTTGAATGAACAGTAGAATGTTCGGTTCGGCTCAGCTCAAGTTCTAAAAATCGTGAAGTTCGACTTGAACTTAACTTTTCTGGAACGGTTTGATCAACACTAATACTAATTACTACCAGTTAAAACCGCGGTCCTGTATCGGAAAAAAAAACCAGCTGCTTTCTGGCCGTTTTTTGTTCGATGCAGTGTAGACATAGCTTTTGGTTAAGAATGCATTATATACTTAGAATCAGTTTAAAGTCCAAATCCGTTACATACTTTGAATCCATTGTACTTTAAAATCTGTTATATGCTTAGTATCAGTTGTAATTTAAAATGATAATAGTGTTTATTATACACAGTAGTTCATATCAGTTATACTTAAAGGGGTTTTGCCACAAAGTAAAATTGACGTGGGAAACTTGCAAACTAAATAATAAACATTTTCATCATTCACTAATATTAAAAATTCTGCACCATTTTTGTTTTAGCTGCACATTTAGTGATCCATTGTTTACAGCTCGTGTCCAGGGGATATGACCAGGGCTGAGAGCTCCTCAGTCCTGGTCTCACATGCTCAGACATCACATCTCCTCTCAGGCAGCTACTATCAGATTTTCTATGATGCATTTGTAATCACTTATATCTAATGTTTAGTGGTCCTTTTCTTTGCAGGAAACACTCTTCTAGAAGACTTTTATTGCAACAATTTAGTTTGACATTCCAAAAGAGGTTTAACAATACTTTAAGTTGATGTAGTGTGCCTAAGTTCAGAAACTCACTTTTTGAAACATACACTGTATACAGATTTTGGTCTCAGATTGTGGTCAAATTTACTTGAATGCCTTTGTAACTGAAGCAGTTTCGTGTTTTTGTTTCCATGTATTATGAAAACAGAAATAAATAGCTAAATTGACAATAATGCATTGAATGAGAACTTGCTGATGGCAATAAACCTTATTTATAAGTATCTTCAAAGCAACTGATGAATGATAATGTCATTTGTGGTTACATTTTTCCATCATGGTAGATGATCTCTGACAGTCAAGCAATATGGAACATTAAAAGGACAGAAAAAATACATAAAATGTGTGCGCTGCTGCATGGAGGACAGAGGCTTGTATCCATTTTAATATAAATGATATTAGAATATGCATTTCAGCACTGAATAGGTGCCTTCCTTAGACCATAATAGAAATATACACACAATCCCAAACATATGTACACAAAATAGTAAGAAAAATTGCTAAATAGAGGATCACTGGTTATAAATTCATATGGGTCACTAAAGGTTACTGATAAGATCAAACTATAAAAGGATAATACAAAACAATAAAATTCATAATACCAAAATATTAAATGATAGTAAAAAACTATTTAATTCCTAAATGACTCTTGACTTAAACTTACATCATAATGTCGGTAAGGAGCTATGTAGCACTTATTGCAGCTGACACTCCCATGGTAACAGCAGGAAATGGAACCAGCTCTGTTCCCTGCTGGATAACTCTTTTGATACTGCGGCGATCTATCTCTATCCCAAAATTGTACAAATAAAAAGTACTGTTCAGCCCACAGAAAAATTTACCCTCAATAGGTGGAAGTACAAAACAAGTTATTGGTTGTAGAAAATGACACTGTGATGAAAATGTCAAAAATAGAAAATGTTACACCCAGATAATGTATTACTGGCTGTAGATGAGTGGCATGTCCTGTCCAGGTCTCGGATGAGAACGCACAGGGTATGCTGTTGCAGTGAAAAGGTCGCAGACGAGAACGTGCAGGGACAAGGTCGCAGACAGGGCCGCGCGCGCACGCAAGCGAGAGAGAGACTGTGCAGTCCCATGTGAAACAATTTTGTGACACAAATCTGCAGTCCCACATAAATCAGAAACAGAGAGAACACAGCTGTATTGTGCAGTCCCAAGTAAAACAATTTTGTGCCTCATGTTCAGTTCCGCGTAAATCAGAAACAGAGAACACAGCAGTCCCATGTAAGATGTGCAGTCCTAAGCAAATTACATACAGAGAGAACACAGCTGTACTGTGCATTCCCACGTAAAAAAAAAACTTTTGTGAGACAGATGCGAGGTCCCACGTAAACCACTTTTGAGACAGATGTGCAGTTCCATGTAAACACAAACAGAGAAAGCATATAGTTTTGTTCTGCTGATCTGTAGAAGTCAGAGGTGCAATAATTTGCTGGATATATCACTGTATGTGAGAGAGAAAAAAAAATCACCCATCTTTTTAAATGTCAAATGACCATTCTAGTTACAACCTATGGAGAGAGAGCGAGAAACATAGCTATACACTATCAAGTATACCACTTAGCTTTTCACTTCCTATGATTCCATTGACAGCTGAGAACCTCTCCCTTCCCCCAGCTCACAGAGAATGAATCATTACATGCACACTTTGGGCAGAGAGTGAAGATACTCCCTGCTGGGAGAAGAAACACGCCCCTCCGTTTCACAAGCTCTGCTTGGCAACCTGTATAAAAGGCTGCCAAATACTATAATGAGACAACCCCTTTACGTCTACATACAAAACTTCTGGACATACTGAGGGACATGTATGAAAACTGTCTAGTGTAAGACTTTCTTTGTTGTCCATAGCAACCAATCAGAGCTCCCCTCCTCATTTTTTTCAGAGCACTATATGACATTAAAGGGGTGCTCTAATTGGTTGATATGGGAAACGAAGAAAGTCTTACACCTCGATAGTTTTCATACATGTGGCCCATTGTGTTTTAAAAAGCCATTTGCAACACTAGATCCATGCTTATTGATTCTATCATGAAATGGCTGTATTGTGCAACCAACATATTGTAAATGACATGTACATTGTGATAGACAACATGATTTGATTCACAAACTTTTAACCCTGTGTGTGATATTGTCGCAGTAAAGACTATGGGTGACATGTCAGATAAGAGGCGCCTCCGCGCCAGTTTTTAAGGCGCTTTAAATGAGCGTATAGTGCAGCTGAAAGAATGAACCTGTCAAAAATCTGGTGCCTGGTATACCTTGCATAGTAAAATTGCTGCGCCTAATCTAGGCTCATAGCATAACTTAGGCGCATAGCAATATTTGATGCGCCTACTTTAGGTGCATTCAAATGTGTCATGCCTGGCGTAAAACGCAAACACTATATTGAAAAGTGTCTCACCTAGTTTAGACGAATATGAATCGTTATAGACCTCTGGTAAGGAGTGAAAGCAGACCGAGTTCATTGCCGGCCAAGCAGCATTCCAAACAAAGGCGTAACGGAAGTATCAATCCGGCTTCAGCACAGCGGTGCACCGCAAGTGAATCCTCCAGTATGCTGTCTTTTTAAGTTTCCTAATAAAGAGAGTGATTTATCCAAGTTACCGGGTGGAGGATTCACTTGTGGTGCACCGCTGTGCTGAAGCCGGATTGATACGTCTGTTACGCCCATGCCTGACGTAAACTGCACCTAGTTTTGGTGTGTAGGACAATTAATATATAGAGAGAATAAGGCGTCAACAGTTTTTTGGCGCAAAATGCACCCAAAAAATGGTACAGCCATAATAGGACATGTTGCCCAATGTGCTTTACTGCACTTGAAGGCTTCATTAAGTGTAGGGAACATAACTGTAAGTCTCGGAAAAACATTGTGTAACTTACTTGGGGCCAAAATATTATGAAGTGTGGCAGATCTTCTAAATGTAATATTGGGCCTTCTTTGGAAGTGAACTTTTGAGTATAGGTCGTCCAATAGAACCTTCCAGTGGTGTGTAAGAATTTTTGTAACCATTGCATGCCCTGTATTAAAGGTCGTAACAAAATTGTGTCCCATAGGGTTATCTCCATCATTTTTATCTTTATGGATTACACATTGTTCCTGTGTCAGACTTGTGGCTCTATAAGATTTTCAGATACTTTTTTTCTTTGAAACAGTTCTACAGACTCCATGACTGTTCTAAAAACATGCTTTTAACTTTTTCATATGTATGTTTGGGACTTCCTTGTTGCTCACTCATTACTAGTGTTGATTGAACTGTTCTAGAAAAGTTAAGTTCTAGTAGAACTTCTTGAATTTTTAGAACTCGAATGGAACCATTTTACTGTTCGTTCGAGTAAAGTTCTAGTTCTAGTTCGACACGCCATTTTTAGTTTCATTTTCAGCTGCTTTCTGCAGTTTTGGCGGCCATCCAATCACCTTTCTGCTCTTTTGCTGGCAATCCAATCAGTGCAGAACACAGAGAAGTGTCAAAAACGTCATCGCTGAGGTGTAGGACTCTCATTGGCTGCTAATATCACATGACCATTTATATATTTATTTAACTGTCTTGCCTTGTGAACGCCATTTTCAGCTCACTCTCTGTATTGTACAGACTGCTCTTAGTTAGATAGCATTTTCCTCTCCATAGACATCAATAGTTAGGGAGTTTGGTATTGCTGGCTGCATCTTTCCTACACACCCAGAAGCTGTTATTTGGCGACATTTGCCGGCTCATATAACGCCTAACTCTCATATACATGGATATATGTTATACAGAGTGCTTGGATTTGCTAAATCATACTCAGTGCCCAAAAGTTAAGTATTTGCAGTTTTTGGGGTTCAGTAATTGTATAACACACCGTCTCCAAATCTCCTATGTGTCAAAGGAGCTTTGGTACCAACTTAGAATGCAGGGCCCTGTAGCAGCTGCTACCGCTACACCTCCTATAGTTACGCCCATGCTTGTAAGCTGTCCTCATCTTTTCAGTTAGCCATTGAAAGGAATGAAGTATTTTAGCCTATCAATCTTTTTCTGTGACTCTTAGGCTATGTTCACATGGCTTAATTGTGGGCACGTATTTCACCCGCAATTACGCTGTGTGTACGGGGGCGGGGGGACCGTGAATAATTGACACGTCACTTCTCTCCCCGCTCACCGTATTGTGCGAGCGGGTAGAAGAGACGGAATCCATAGTTCTCTATGAGAACTGTGGATTACCGTAATGACTGGGACGTATCTCGCCCCGTATTTCGCGCAGTACGGCGTGAAATATGGGCCGAGATATGTCCCAAAATAAGCCGTGTGAACATGGCCTTAGAGCCAAATTTTCTTCACTAAGTTGTTCCATGTATCTTGTTTACTGTTATGGATTTTAATTCCAGCTTCTCCTCACCTGTATAAGTATAAAAATTAACCAGAAAATCTCCCATAGACTTTAATGGGGTTCAAAGTTCGAGTTCATATAGAACTTCGAACCAAACTCACAAAAGTTCGAGGTTATAATCGAATTGGAACTTTTTACTGTTCGCTCAACACTACTCATTACTACTGATTTAAGGGGTTGTCTCATCTTCCATGTTTAGTTCTGAGACTGGCTCATGAGTGTGCTCTGCTGTATTCAGAATTCCCATTGAATTTAATGGCTAGAACTTTGCAAGGGCAGCCAGCTCCCCAATCTCTAAAGGCCAACTCGTAGCAAGCTATGAACTGCTCTCAGAACTAAACTTGCAAGATGGGACAACCTTGTTAATTTCCACACATGAGTTATCCACTTTATATTAAAATAGGATTAAAATGTTAATTGCAATAGAAAAGAACATTTAAAGCATTCTCCCCTGCAAGTAACATGGAATTATTTTAGACTGTTGCCTTTATGTATTATAATGATCTTATTAAAATCTCACCTGACTTTCTTCCGGCTTCTTCATTGTGGAAACCATAGCAACCAAGGTTCTTTAGCTGCTTGGTGTCTCTTGGGCTGCAACCTGTGAACATGGACTATCTGAACAGTGACCCTGATCATGACACATCAATCTATATTTATTCAACAAAAAATGTGTTTATTACCATACAAAATATCATTATTGAGCTGGCTGAAAACTTTCCTTGTGCTTGTGGCCCCATTAAATTTGCTGAATAGCGTATCTACACATAATTCATGCTGGCATATATCTGCAATATAAAATCTAGGCTCATTCTGCTGGGAAATATTAAGCCCTCAACACTACCACATGACAGCTCTACACAACTTCTGAATTTTATGGAGCCATAACACAGTGCCCATAAACATCTGCAGGGCCCCATTGTATCCCCTCGTGTCTGTAATTTAATTGCACTTACAATTTTTAAGGGGGTTTTCCATTTGTAGAAAAATCTTGTCAGCCAGACAGGGAGGTTGAAAGATAGAAAAAAAAAAGGAGATTCAAATAGAAGAAATGACCGGCTTCATCTCTGCAAGGAATAAAATAATCCTTTTTATTGGCAGGCCTTAAAAAAGTGATATCCAAAAGTGATACAAACCCAAACGAAGGGCAGGGTTAACAGTATAAAAATTTGCTGATGCGTTTTGGAGACCTCATCTCTTTAGTCATAGAAAAATAAAGAAAACCTTATCTTTTAAACTCGCTCTGTTCCAGTGCCACCACCGATCCCGATGTGCCTGCTGGTGATATAATTAACAATGTTTACTCATGGGTTATGTTCTGTATGTCTGGGAGTTATCTGTGAAGTGTTGCATCATCATGGGAATGATGAATGTGAGGTCATCGGCCAGGAGCACCGCGAGTGGTTTAAATACTGAGTTGTTTTCCAAAAAAATGGTAAACCCATTTAAGAACTATAAACCAGCAGATTTGAATCTTGCGTCTTGGAATGTCCCCAGTCAGCCTGGGAACACCCCCTTTGCGACCCACGAACACTATATTTAGTAGAGTTTGCATAAACCCAGTTTCCAGGCGATTGCTGTGAGTACTGAGAGAGTTGGCAAGTATAAACTTCATATAGACACATGTGGAGGTTTGTGGCATTTTCTATTATTTGTTGATTTAGAGGGGAAGAGCAAATTTTCTTGAAGCGATAACTTTGTTATATCGGGCAAAAAGGATGCACCATTCAGTGGCACATGATTCCTCCTTCCCATCAGCCTAAATGATAGGTTTCCTGTCCTGCAGTTACGTCTTCTTTATAAGGTCGGTGTCACGGTCGGAGATAGTGGATCCTCTGGACCACCGCAGGCGATGGCGTAAGCCACGCCAGGCAGCGGAATCTAAGTAGGTCCCGGTTTTCACCAGAGCCCGCCGCAAAGTGGGATGGACTTGCTGCGGCGGGAGTCTACCAGGTCGCTACCCCTGACGTGACTTGCTTGCGGAGGCAGGCAAGGTGTAGCGTGGTACAATATCGGTAGGCAGGTTCGTAGTTGGGGACAGGCAGAAGGTCAGGACAGGTGGCAATGGTTCGAGGTCGTGGACAGGCAGAAAGTCAGGTCAGGCGGCAAGAATCGTGGTCGAAGGACGGAGGCAAACGGTTCGGTACACGGTAATCAGAACAAGGCGTAGGAACACTTTCTCAATAGGCTAAGGGCACTAAAGATCCGGCAGGGTACCCAGGAAGAGGCAGGCTTAAATAGGGGCAGCGGCCGGCAATAGCCAATTACCGGTGCGCTGGCCCTTTAAATTTAACACTGCCGGCGCGCACAGCAGGAGCGTGGTCGGGTAAGTAACTCGTGGGACAGGTAGGGGAACGAGCCTGCCTGCGACCCGACATGCGGGTCGCAGTGCCGCTGGGCAGCGGGGCACGGCTGCCCCTGCATCCGTGACAGTTGGGTATTGAATATTTATAAATTTATTTGTTGATATGTGAATTTTTCTTGTATTATATTACTATGATTCTATGGGGATACCCTTCCTATTATTGGATTTCTTTAACATTTAAATGGGGATGGATGGGATAATGCTTTTTGTGTAGTTCCATTGTCAATTTTAATATATTTTATTATGTGTTTATTATTTTCTAATACAGTATATATTTTCTATTAGTTGGTTTTTGAGATTTCCTTTGATATAGGTGCATTGTTTTGATATAGGTTTCTCATATAACTGAGGTTATAGCACTGTTAACTTTATAGGTGTTTAATATCGAGAGAGTTGGCAAGTATAAACTTCATATAGACACATATGGAGGTTTTTGCCATTTTCTATTATTTGTTGATTTAGAGGGGAAGAGCAAATTTTCTTGAAATGATAACTTTGTTAAATCGGGCAAAAAAGATGCAGCATTTAGTGGCACACAGTGTGGCTCTCTACAGCTACTGTGCACAAAACTCTTCCATGTGCATGACATGTCCAGACAGTGACTTTAGGACACAGATTTTTTTTCTGGTGGCCAGTCATGCCTCTTGCCCTTAAGGCTCACACTGGGGTCATCGCATACTGTATTATGGAGCTATAAGTCCTCAATATGGCAAATTATGACGTGCAGCCTTACATGTTCAGTGCCAGATTTGTGACATATGTAAATGAGGACATGAGTTTATTTGCCATAACACATGAACCTTAAAATTAAGTTCAGCATGCTATTTCCTCAGGATAATTCCTTCAGCAATCAAGTGTGGAGCCCAACTGGTAAACTTCTCATTAATGCTTTTGTGTGCAGTCAAAAATCTGTTCCAAACTGCACAACTCTCACTAGTATAATTATAATAAATTACAGAAATAATAGCTATTGTTCAAGAAAAATGTGCAATGTACCAAAAAGTGAATTATTAGAACCATATGTTATTATTAAATCTTTGTGTGTTACATTATAATATTTTTGTGGAGCTGTAACAGCAGACTGTACAGAATAATCCTATAGTATGTCTATATACATATAACAGGTGAGATATGCAATAAAATACTGGAATTAAAAATCCTTTTAACGTGCTTCATGAAGAAAAGGAAATGATGGATGCAGCACATTCCAGATTGTATATTTATTATTGTGATGATGATTATTATTAGCTTTTTATTACTTTGTTATGGGTAGGTTGGAAGGATCATTGTTAATGTCGATCCCCTAATGATCTAATGTCTGTAGACATGGATGATAGTCTTCCATCATATGTTGGAGAAAACAATATTTTTGCTAGTTGGGTTCAACTTGTTCAGTTTTCATGGGAAATTCATGAGGACTAATAATTTTTTTTAATGTAACTTGTGCTGTAGTAAGATGTGCCAAATGTATTAAAGAGAACCTATCACATAGGTTATGCCCCCGTTGCTGAGGGCAGAACAAGCTAATGACAGACCTGCTGTTTCCAGTGCTGTGTCCCTTTTCTGTAAGATGCTGTAGTTTCAGAGCATTTAGGGCGACATGTATGAAACTTGCAGTCGACATGCCAGTTCTAAATTAATATAAAGAGTGTAGAATGTGACCGTATGTGTGAACTTTTCATATTTGGATTTATAAATCTGACATGTGGTCTGCTTTCCATAGTATAGCATGGCATATCTTTGGCGCATATAACATCTTTGGCTCATAGCACATCTTTGACTCAAAGCAAAGCACATCTTTGGCTCATATCATAGCACATCTTTCGTGCATAGCACATCTTTGCTGCATTTAAAAGTGCCATGCCTGCCGTAAATTTTGGTGTACGACTGTTCATGTATCTATAGTACAGGACTACTACAGTTTTTTGGTGCAAGATATGCCCAAAAAAAATAGTGCAGCCCTTTTCATACATGTCACCCTTAATGCTCAAATCTGGCAGTTTGCAGCCTACTCTGCAAGAAAAGTGTCTGCTTAATTCATGAACAGGCATTAGCTCCACCCACAGATAGCTCCACCCACATGCTGTTTATTCACAGGTTTCTACCTATTCAAAGTAAAAGGTTGAATCAGTTGTGAGTGGGCGGTACTAGACATGGGTGGGCGGGGATAATGAAGCACTCCAAAAAGGCCAATAAAAGTCCAAAATGTATTGAAAAATTTTAAAACATACGGCAAGCATGCACAGGACAGATGTTATAGAGCTTACACGTTTCAGGGCAACTGCCCCTTAATCATAGCATGATCTTAGTAGACAATAAATGATCTTATATAACGGCAGTAATAAACACCAAGTGGACTCACCTGTAAGAGAGAGAAAGCAATGTAAAGCCGGATAAGACATCCAGAAGCGTTAACCGCCATGACAGCAATGATCGCGCCGACTTTATGTGTAGGCACGCCGGCGCCTGCGCATTCACAAAACCTACAAAGAACCACTGCGCATGCGCAGGGGAACATGGAGCGAGAGCACGCAGAACCTGAGCCGTACATATTTTAGCAGCAAATAGTTGCAAGCGGTAATGCAAATGTATACATGCATAACTATCTCTTACGGAAGAAATAGAAACAAAATTAAAAACAACAATATATTAAAACCACCTCAACTGATAAACCTATTACTTTGAATAGGTAGAAACATGTGAATAACTGTCAGGTGGGCGGGGCTAGCCTTTGATGGGCGGGGCTAACACCTGCTCATGAATAAGATTTGAGGGGTAAATACTCGAAAACTCCAGCATCTTATAGAATAAGGGACACAGTGCTGGGAACAGCAGGTCTGTCACTAGCTTGTGCTGTCCTCAACAAGAGGGGCATAAACCATGTGACAGGTTCTCTTTAAAGAATGACTATTACTAATTTCATAGCTGTGCCAAGGGTGCTTTATTTCAAAGTTAGAGGAGTTCTTAGCTCCTTCAGGGTTACTGAAGGTTGCCTAGCATACCAACCACCTCTAGCAGTGGCCAGGATAGTGGAGATGGGGACGTTACTCTCTGCAGCACAGGAGCTTGTTTATCTTTCTTACTGACAAACTTCAACTCTTCAGAGCTCTGCAGCCTTCTGTCCTGCTATTAAAACTCCTCTACTACCAATGTCCCTCTAAACCGAGAAGCAGACCTGAAAGGTCAGTCACTGCTGTAGAGCCACCCACAGCCTGAACATGAAGGGTGAGTCTGAAGCTGGCTCTGTGAAACAGCCAAATAGAAATACCCCTTTAACTTGTGACCATTAACAAGCAACCTGCTGATTATATTTAAAGACCTCACTATTTTGCAGGTTAGTGCAAAACTAAGTGCATCACGGCAGCACCTCAGACCACAATGCAACCTCAAGGAGTAACCCTAGATTTGGTAAAGTCTGGGCTGATACAGTGGCTCATATCGAGCTGCAATGCCAGACATATGCCATGAACAGGCGTTGAGCTTTTTTTTGAAAAAAAGTGTACCTCATGGGTCAGCAATCTTATTCACACTATAGTTTTTAGTTTAAATGATTCAGAGTTATCATAGTTTTGTACTAAAGAAATAACAATTATCATTATATTAGCATGTTAGGTTTGATTCTACTGGCAATCATCCCATCTATGCCTATCATATATCCTTCTTCTTTCAATGTCCTTTTCAGTTTATTTAAACCTCTATTCAGGGGAGTAACTATTATTTTCAAGGCCGCATAGCAAGATAAGGGTCTCCGCCACCTAATGTAGGCGACTAAAGCAACAGTACAAGTAACAATAGTTAAAGGTATGGATAATAACTAGTGTTGAACGAACTGTTCGTGAAAAGTTAAGTTCAGTCGAACTTTTCGATATTCTAGACCTCGAACAGAACCAAACTTTGTATTGTTCGTGCTATTAAAAATGTGGTTCTAAGTTGCGGTCGACACGCCATTATAATACATTTTAGTGCCTTTATGTACTTTTGGCGGCCATCCAATCAGTGCAGAGCACATAGAAGCGTCAGAAACATCATCCCTGTGCGCTGTCATTGGCTGCTAAAAATCACATGACCATGTTATATATATTTCACTGTATTGCATTCAGATCGCCATTTCCAGTTCACTCTCTGTACTGTACAGACTGCTCTCTGTCTGCTTGCTTGCATGCAGACACAGGATTTGTTTGTTAGCGATTTTAGACAGGAAAAACTGCTATTTAGATTAGTTAGGGGGTGTACAGCAAGGTTAGTGAATCAAGATGTATTTAGATAGCATTTTCCTCTCCATAGACAGCAATAGTTAGGGAGTTTTGTATTGCTGGCTGCATCTTTCCCACACCCAGAAGTTGTTAATCAGCGACATTTTCAGGCTCACGTAACGCCTAGCTCTCATATACATCATACTCATGTAATCATACTCAGTGCCCAAAAGTTCCTTTTCACAGTATTGGGGGTAAAGTCATTTTATAACACACCGTCTCCAATTCTCCTATACAAAGAAATATATTCTAAATAGTGGTTGGTTGGTGAAAATTATTCTGAGTGGAGAAAAGTTCATTTTGGCAGTTTTGGGGGTGAAATACCTTTCAAATATGTGTTATTGTCATACAGATATATATCCAGGAAATAGAGTTCTCTCTGTTGCTAAATCTTACTCAATGCCAAAAAGTGTAATTTTGCCAGATAACATAACGCTGAAATATACCAGTGCGTTATTGTGATTCACATATATATATATATATATATATATATATATATATATATATATACAATACTCTCTGTTTTATTACATATATCTTGAGCCATGAACAGAGCTATAATATTTAGCTTTTGAACATGGTGAGAACTAGAGGTGGTAAGCAAGCAAGGATGGGCATAGGGTGTGGAGCTAGAGGTACGAGACAAGGCACTCATTCCTGTGCTCCGGACAACACACAAGTGAGCACATCATCAGTCGCAGGACCGTCAGGCCTGTCATCGCTTGCTCAGGTGCCTGTGTGACTCATTACAGAACAGCGTTGCCAATCTGTTCTTCAGTGATTATCTAATCTAGTCGAACCGGAACCTCAATGTTCCCCATTGCCATGTTCTCACTGCCACCAATGGTACTGCTGTGTAATCTAGTCCATTCTCCAGAGGCGTAAGTTCAAGTACTTAGGCCCTGGTGTAAAAAGTGAAATGGGGCTCCTGCCAGTTACCATGTGCCATTTCCAATACCGGTCTTCTTATGTGTCTAAGGGGCTTTTGGGCCCCCTCAGTATGCAGGGCACTATAGCAGCTGCTACCGCTGTACCTCCTATGGCTACGCCCCTGCTTGCAAGCTGTCCTCATCTTTTTAGCTAGCCATTGAAAGGAATGAAGTATTTTAGCCTCTCAATTTTTTTTTCTGTCACTCTTAGTGCTAAATTTTCTTCACTAAGTTGTTCCACATATCCAGTTGACTGTTATGGATGGTAATTTCAGCTTCTCCTCACCTGTAGGTATAAAAATTAACCAGAGCATCTTTTCTCATAGACTGGGGTTCGAAGTTTGAGGTTCTAATCAAACTTAAACCTTTTACTGTTTGCTCAACACTTTAACACCACGTAACAGAGAGCTCACTTTGTAATGTTTATTATGGCAATTGAGGCAGAAATATGGTTAAAATTTGCAGCAAAATACTGCCGTTCATGCTGTACATCACATTTATCGTGTGTTTTGGACGTTTTTAAGACAGTTCTATGCCTCATTTGACAAAAGGAGTGTGTGGTTTCTTAGGTTGAGCATGGCTTAACATTTGACACCATGCGCCAAAAGATGTGGTCCAATTTTGGCCCAATTGATAGCACAAACTAAGACAGCTAATAAATGGCGTAAACTAAATCTTATCATACATCTGGCGCATTTGAAGACTGTTTAGTCTAAGTTTACCTTGTCTAAGTATTAGACAGTAATAATAAATTTGCGCATTATTCTTTCCCCTGAGTGGAACCCTCAACCTCTGGGTCTTAGAGCAGCTGTTATCGCTGTTTTGACTATAGTTATACACATGCTTCTTTCCATTCCCTATGTTGCCTATGGATAACACACAATTATAACTATAACTTTAGGGCCTCATTTTTAAACTATTAAAGCTGGCTTGTGATTGGTTGCTTTGGCATCTAAGAGAGTTTCTCGGACAGGCAGTTTTGATAAATGAGGCCTATTATGTTCCCTACAGTTTGTCTTGCTATGAAATGTCCTTACAAATCTTATATCTTACTATGCCGTATAATTTCTATAAAAAAAAATTATAGCGGCCCATGCTCTTCCGCTGTATAGATAAACGTCTAGGTGCACTTATCTACCTGAATGTGGGTCATATTTGTAATGCATTTATAAATAGAAAAATGATGTTGGTTTTGATTCAATGTTGCACACCTAATGTAACCTATTACTATGTATGAATAAATTCAAGGTCAGTACAAAGTATCAGTAGGGGAGCTTTAAATCCCACTGTCTGTATAGATCACAAAGAGACATCCCTTGAGATTAGAGGAGAGAATAGCCTTTTACATTGAAGGGAGTAAAGATTTGGAATTTATTACCACAGGAGGCTGTGTTTGGAGATAAACTTAGTATCTGCAAGAAATGATTAGATACCTTTTCAGTAAAGGAGGGCGTACAGGGTTATATCAATATGATTTAAAAAGCAGGTGAGATGATGGCCTGGAAAGAAATCTAATTGCTTCTGTAACATCAGAAATAATTTTTCTTTTACCCAGAATTCTTTTGGCAGAAAAGCTGACCCCATTTTTTTCAAGGACTGTATATATTTAAAGTACAACAAATAAACTTAAAGGGGATGTCCATTTTTTCTTAGCTCATTAAGCTAAAGAGTTTATTAAATTAATTGAATTTACATGTATAAAAGACTGTGTGATTTAACCTTATTTAAACTATTATTTCTAGGGCTGTAAGTGAGGACATTCTGTTTGAAACGTTATCCCTTCCTTCTACAGTGGTAGTACTGATCTCCTGTCTAGCCCGCATATCTAGCAGATGATCAGGAGACCATCATTTCTGTAGTAAAAACACCAACTACCCTCCCCAAACACAGTGTTATACTACTTTGTACAGTGTAATGTTTCGTGTGGGGAGGGCAGTGGGCGGCCATGGTGTAGAAGAGTGGGTCTGTTGACTGACTAGCATGCATGCCCAGTTGCCTACTGCTAATCAGGAGACTGGCACTTTATATTGTAGACGTCCACCAACTGCGTCATCACTTACAGCCCTAGAAGTAATAGTATAATTAAGGTTAAATCACACAATCTATACATGTAAATTTAATAAATTAAATAAACACCGTTTAGGTCATAGTGAGCTTCATAAGCTAGAAAAAAATAAAGAATGGAAAATCCCTTTAAGGTGGAAATTTGCTGATAGAGGTTTGTGGCAAAAAAAAGTTTTACACTTTGGTGAAAGCTGGTTTTCTGCAATTTTTTTTTACTTTTTACACTGCTTTTGCTACTTTTCATAAGCCAGTTTAGTCAGTGATAGCATAGGCACCCATGGTCTAAGACATTTATTATAATATATGCCAGAGATGAGTGTGCGTTATAACAGAAATGTACATTTGTTTTTTGTAGGTTTCAGTTTATGGCTCATGGAAAACTACATGAGTGCTAAATTTATTAAGAGGGTTGAGCCTCTTAGAAAACTTGCCACATCTTACTCCAAGGCTTGGACTGGTCCACAGAGAAGAAGAGGAAACCCCTGGTAGGCCCCCGGACATGGAAAGCTTGAGGCTGGTTTTCGGGGGGAAAGGCAGAGAAAGAGAGGCATGTGTAGTATGTGCAGTATCTGTAAGAATCAACTCCACTGGAGCGCCCCCAGAATCTGTTCCACTGGAAGGCCCCCAGAAATCAGCTCCACTGGTGGGCCCTTAGAATCAACTCCACTGGTGGGCCCCAAGAATCAGCTCCACTTGAATCAGCTCCACTGGTGAGCCCCCAGAATCAGCTCCACTTGAATTAGCTCCATTGGTGAGCTCCCAGAAGAAGCTCCACTTGAATCAGCTCCACTGGTGGGCCCCTAGATTCAACTCTACTGGTGGGCCTCTAGAGCTAAATTCACTGGCGGGCCCCCAGAAACAACTTTATGTAAAATGGTGTCTGAAGCCAACACTGTGGGAAAATATAGATACCGGAAATGAGCATATGGAGATATTATGGGAAGATATACATGGGAGTAATAGCAATAATAAAATTCTACTATGGATCTGCTATAGGCCCCAAATATACTAGAACCCATGGAAGATGTACTCCTCAAACAAATAGATGAGGAGGCACATCATGATGAGTTTGCTATTATGGACCACTTTAATTACCCAGACATAAATTGTGAACTAAAACCTGTGACTCGCATAAAGGAAACAGGTTTTTGTCAATAACTAACGATAATTACCTTTCCCAACTGGTGCAGGAGCCGACTAGAGGAAGGGCCCTTCTAGACTTAATAATGAGTAACAAAGGTTCAGGTTAGGGGGGCACCTAGGAAATAGTGACCACAATATAATAAATTACTGTTTATCCTTCAATAGAGTATTTTGTTGAGGAGCCACAAAAACACTGAATTTCAGGAAGGCTAATTTTATTCTGCTTATTGAGGCCCTAAACTGTATTGACTGGGACAAAGTCCTCAAAAATAACAGAACAAATAATAAATGGGAAATAAGAACATCTTACGTGCCCACTGTAAGAGGTACATAACTTATGGTAATAAAATGATTAGAAAATGGAAAAACCCAATGTATATCAACAGAGATTTAAAAAACAAAAAGAAAGCTTTTAAGCTACAGGAGGGCAGTGCGGAGGCACTGAAACTTATAATGAAAAAATAAAATATGTAAAAAAAAATGATAAATACATCAAAGTCGGAGACAGAAAGGCAGATTGCCAAAGAGAGTAAAACTAACCCTAAAATATTGTTTAACTATATAAATAGTAAAAAGATTAAAACTGAAAATGGTGACTCTTTGAAAAGTAGTGAGGGAAATATTGTAAATGGCAATGAGGAGAAAGCAAACCTATTAAACTATTTTTTCTCCACTGTAATTACCAAGGAAAAATTATTTTCCCTTTGAGGGGGGGCAGAGGGTAAGGTAAAACTCCCCCTTTAAAACTTTTTGTTAAAGCACAAGAAGTGCGCTCTTTTTACGAAAATTAAATTATAAAAATCACCAGGCCTGATTTTTATACCCCCCCCCGTTCCTAATGCGAAATAAACAGTCAAAATGGGCCCCCTTTTTTAAATTTTTTTTATGGACTGTTAATAACGGGTAGTCCCAAAGGATTGGTCAAAGCAAATGTGGGTCAAAAAGTGGTAAAAAAGTGATCCGGAAACTATGGGGCAGTAAGCTTAAACCCTCTGTTTAGGAAAATTTTTGGGGGTTTTCTAAGAGATGCTACCCTGGAGTAGCTCATGAAAAAAAAATTTAACGCCGTTCCGCAGGGTTTTTTAAAAGGATCGGCCTGTCAAACTAAATTCATCACTTCTATGAGGAAGTTAGTTCAGACGGGTTTTGGGGTTGAGGCACTGATGCATTATTTGGAAAAATTTTTTCAAAGCATTTGACGTGCCCCAAAAAAAGGTTTTTTTAATTTAAAATAAATGCTTGATGGGAAAAAAGTGTGCAAGGGGTAAGTAACGGACTGAGAGGGAAAAAAAAAGGTTTTGGTGATTAATGGTTTTAAATACTCGGGACTGGATTTCTGTTACAGTGGGTAAAACGGGGTCATATTGGGCCCTATCCTCTTTAATATTTTCTTAAAGATCTTACACAGGATTGCACAGTAAATATCGATTTTTGCAGATGATACAAGCTCTGAAAAGTAACCAACCGAAAAGGATAATGTGTTTTTACAAAGGGATTGATATTTGGGGAGACCTGGGCAGAAAAAGGGGGCAATTGAGTTTTTAACATAGCAAATGCAAGGGTTCTGCACAAGGAAGGAATACCCATTCCATGATTATTTGTTAAATGAAGAACGCGGGTAAAAGTAACTGGAGAAGGATTTGGGGAAAAATTCTGGTGGACAGTAAACTTCATTATAGCACCCAGTGTGGGGCAGTAGCTGCAAAAAAAAGGATATGAGGTTTTAAAAGGAGCATAGATGACAGACAAAAATTTTATTTCTCATTATCAAGTCACTGGTTAAACACAGGGAATTTTGGGGGGGAAAAGTTTTGGGCACCATTCTGGGAAATTTTAAATTCTAGAGCTTGAACGTAAAAAAGGGGGGCAACAAAGAGTAAAAGGACGGGTGGACTGAAAACCCATAAAATTGCAAGAGGGGGCTTTTTTTGTTTAGAAAAAGAGGGGCTTTGGGGGGACGGCGACATAATAAAATGTAAAATATACTAAAGATCAAAAAGAGATCTCCCCCAAGATGTATTCATACCCAGGATTTAGAGAACAAAGGGGGCATCCTCTAACCAAGAAAAGAACTTTTTTTAATAAAAAAAAAAGGGATTCTTAATTTAAAAGAGCAAAAGGGACTGGGGAACTCCTCCCAAGGAACCTTGCCATGGTGAATTCAAAACAGAGTCAAAAAGGTTCCTGGGGATCAACACTGTAGCACAATAGGCGAACGGGGAGGACTCTGTTTTTTTTCACCTTGCAATATGAAACTATTAAACCCATAGGTATCAAGAACGCAATTTTTTTCGTACTGACAAAAAAACGCTACTGTTATATGACTGCCCAGTTTTTCCCCCTCCCTTCTCGTATAACCCCAAAATACACAAAACTCTGTTTCCCTCCTCTGTATAAAACCTTATAATCACGAGCCTTACTTCTCTCCTCTTTTTATAAAACCATATGTACAGAGCTAGCTTCCCCCCTTACAATACTCTTATAAAACCTCTACCATAAACCCCAATTTTAAAAACACGGGCCACTTCTTTCCCCTTTGTCATATAAACCATTATCACAGGCTCACTCCACTCCCTCTATCATATAACCCTATATTACAGAGCTCAGTTTTTTCCTCTACATTAACCCATGTATTCAAGCTCAGCTCTTCCCTCAATCAAATAACCATTTTAATACAAGCCATTTTATTTTATCAAAACTTATATCTTAGCAAACATGCAAGGAAAATTGTTTAAATCTTGATGTCTCAGGAAAAAGACAATTAGGAAAGGAAGATTATAAGAATAAGCCCAGGTATTTATAAACTAAAACATCATTTACTGGGAAGCTGATGGAGAGTAAATACAAAGAGGCAGCTTTATGCATTTATTTGTAAAAGCCCCTTTTTGAACCCGTACAAGCGGGGTAACTCCGCATCAAAGACATCGTACGAGACGTCGGGCGGACATGCGCAGTTAGTGGGATGACCTTTGGGAATGCTAGGGTCCCTGCCCCCGGGGGGGAAGTGTTTTCCCACGTGGGGCCACTCCCCGCTTTTATGCGCATTCGGAATTGCACTTCTTCCCCCTATTTAAAAAACCCTATATATCAAGGCTCATCCCCCTCTCCTATATCATATAACCCCATAAATCACAGAGCTCAACTTCCCCCCCTCTATCATATAACCCTATATATCACAGAGCTAAATTCTCTCCCTCTATCATACAATTTATATACCCGGGTCTACATTTTTACTTTAAACATATAACCCAAAGATTTTTAGAGCTCAGCTTCTCTCCTCTATCATATAACCCTGTATTTTACAGAGACCAGCTCCTCCCCCTCTTCCACATTAATTCAAAGGTGTGTTCCGGGAGTTCCAAAAGCTTCTTAGTGCGATGGGACATGATAAAAAGAAAAGAAGCATACTCACCTCTTGGGTGCTCCCATTTCATCCTGGTGGCCATCCCATTCAATACGCTGTAGCACAGAATGTTCATCATTCATATGACCAAGTCAGCCCAAACAAAGGAAAACCATGTCAGGGTGACATGAACCATTGTGGGTAATAGCTTTTTTCCTTCTATTTTTTATCATGCCCCATCGAGCTTTTGAAACTCCTGGAACACCCCTTTAAGTTCGCTTTAAGTGTTTCTTAAGAATTTGTATGTAATGCAAAACTGTATGTTTCATGTTTTGGATATTGCCAGTTAGATTTCCTAATAAAACGCCTTTTTTCCCAGGGAAAACCCACAGTTTTTCATTTTGAGCCTTTTAATGGGGTTTTACAAATCTCTACTCTTCGTTTGGGAAATTTAAGCCGAAATTGACCCGCAGTGTCTTTTTTGATCCTTTCATGGTAAATTTTTTTTTTTTTTTTTTTTTTAAATGCTAGTTACTTTTGAGAGCCATTAATTCCAGGGCTTAAACAAAATAATAAAATAAAATTAAAATAACAAAAACCAAATAACACTAAAAAAAAAAAAAAAAAAAAACAAAAAAAAAAAAAACCCCCCCTGAACAAAAAAAACACAAAAAAAAAAACAAAAAAAATAAAAAAACCACAAAAAAAACACAAACAGTTTTAAAAAAAAACACACCTAAAAAAAAAATTTTTTCCAAAAAATTTTTTAAACAAAAAATTTTAAAAAAAACCCCATTTTTCATATTTCCAAAATTTGGGGGAACACGAAAAAACTTTTTTATTTTTTAACTACAAATAAAAATAAAAAAAATCAAAACTAAATTTCAATTTAAAAATTTTCAACAACAAATTTTTGGGGGGAAAATTTTTAAAAAATTTAAAAAACACATTAATTTTTCCAATCTACCCAGTAAATTTTTAGGGAACAAAAAGTAAATAAAAAAATCAAATAAAATTAACACCAAATTTTTATATAGAAAAAAAAAAAAAACAAAAAAAAGGGGAAAATTTTTTCATAACTATGGAATGAACATCACAAGAATTTTTTTTATTTTATTCAAAGTCAAAAAACCATTTTTTTTAAATGTTCAAATTTTGGTTCATTTAAAAAAACATGGCAGAGTTTTTGGATATCTTTACCCAGACTTGAGTACAAAGCCTGAGGCCTTGCTGGTGTAGCTAATTTGACTTTTAAAAGGGGGAAAAAAAAAATTCACCAATCTGTAGCAATTTTTTTTTAAACCAAATATTTCTTGCCAGTATACCCGTGTGCAGTTTTTTAAGGCCCCCCAAAACCGAACCCATTGTCTTTAAAAAAAAAACAAAAAAAAGATTTTGGTTATTAAGGCCTAAAAGACCAATCAAATTCTGAAAGCCCCCCAAAGGGGAGGATAACTGTAGAAAGCAATATTAAACTAGATTACAAAATTTCCAGCAGATTAAGTGGGTCTTTTGAAAAAAAGCCAGGGGTTTAAAACCCCTTTTACTAAGCATAAATTTTTCAACAATAGTCCCCCCGGTCTTACAAACTAAAACTTTCTACAATCAACCGGTTTTTTTGGTTTGGTTTGAACACTTTTTTATATATATTTTTTATTGTTCTTTTTTCCCCTGTATTTAACCCGGGTGAAAAGAAGCTTTTTAAAAATAAAAAAAGGGCTTCCGTTTTCCTGCAGGGGAATTTTTATTTGTTGGGGCTTCTTGGGAACCATTTTGGGCCTCAAGATTTTTGGACCCCAATTAGACAATCTACTAAATGGCAACACAGCCCAATTGCAAGAGGCCCCAGAAAAAAATAATGGAAAGAACAGCATAGCAAGAGGGATTGTTTTAGGTCTTTCTCAGTGTGGTTGCCGAAAAGATAACACTATAGAAAAAAAATTTTTATGGAAAAAAGTATTTTTAACCAAACCTGACTGGCTGTTTAGAGAATATCCAATCAAATTAAAAGTGCATTCCTCTTCAAAACCCAGACCAAAACATCCCCCTCTACTGAAATGACGTGGGTGTCCACATTTGAATTAATAGAACAGATGATTAATTAGGTCCATGCTGGAGGATTCCTGTTTCTCTATTTGTGCTCTTAAATAATAGTATAGCATTGCAATAACCTGTCATGCTTCTGTTGAAGCACTGCCATGTGACAGTGTGACAAGCAGTGAAATGTAGAAACAGTACATTAGGGCTATGTTACTCTGAAATAAGAGTTTTTGGTGTGTATAAAATCAAGAGAGCCAAAACTGGGATAGTATTGTTTTAAAGAGGGTTTAAAGTGCCCAGTAAAGAAAAAATATTCTAAAATGAAGCCAGGGGGTGGGCCCGGGGTCCGCCCTCTTCAAACTTGCTTGACACGTAGGGAAACTTGTTTCATTTATTTTTCAATGGAGTCAAGCTCCCTGAGGGCGAAAAAAAAAAGTGAAACTTTCTGGGGGCTTGGAGTGGGGGACAGTTAGGTAAGTATAGTTTTTTTTCTTTTTTTTTGCCCACCTTTGCCCCATTTAAGAATAATTTCTCTCCACTGGACAGACCCTTTAATATGGCTGAGGACTCAATAGTAAAGGGCTTATTGGCCTCAGAAATTTGTTCCTGGCAGATCTGATTTAGTAAATCCTTGGGCCACATGTATGAAACTGTTTAGGTCTAAAACTCACTCTTTTGTCCTAGTAAATTTTGGGGAAAAAATTAGTTTTTAGACCTAAACAGGTTCAAACATGTGGCCCCTTGTGTTCGCTGTGAAATAACAATTCTTGAGCATCTTTTCTTATACCTGTGTTGCGCTATTCCTCTGTTATTCCTCCTAAAAAATTATTATTGAATCTGTCAGCTGGGTGTTACCTGGTGCAGGTGGCAGTAGAGGTGAATACTAGTTGTTTTTTTAATTTTATTCAGTCCCAGCCACCAGCAGTGATTACCTGAAATCTTGGAAAACCCCTGTAAAATAGTTTTTCATGTGTTGCCTCATGACAATTAGAGATGGGCGAATTTCTCAAAAATTCGATTCGGTGACTTTGCCGAATTTCCTGACAAAATTCGTTTCGGTCCGAATCGCTTCAGGACGAATCGCGTTAAAAAGCAGCTATTTCCAGGCTGCACAGAGCCTGCAGGGTGCTGTAGAACGTTGTGCCATGCTTAAATATGCAGAGGGAGCTTGGTTTGGTCTTCATACAATGTTGTGTTTTAGTATGACACGCACATGACTGCCGCCGCTCTTAGAATCGCTTCACTATAAAATTTCCTGGGCGCTTAAGAGGGCAAAACTGACCAAAAAACTGAAGCGGGAATGTAGCCTGATAAAGTCATGGCAGAGAAAGCTGGAAAAAAACAAGCTGATAGCTCAGGTGGCAACATTAGTGACAGAGTGTGGAGGTGACGGCGGCAGCCACAGCAGCATGAGGTCAGAGAGTGGCACAATGACATTCTGGAGGTGGCAAAACACGAGGAAGCCACAGAGTGGCACAATGACTGAGAGCGGAGGTCACGGCAGCAGCAGCATGAGCTCAGAGAGTGGCCCAATGACAGAAAGTGAAGGTCACGGCAGCATCCACAGCAGCAGCATGAGGTCAGACAGTGGCACAATGACATTCTGGAGGTGGCAAAAACAGGAGTAGGCCACAGAGTGGCACAATGACAGAGAGTGGAGGCGACGGCAGCAGCAGCATGAAGTCAGAGAGTGGCACAATGACACAGTGTGGAGGGCACGGCACCAGCCACAGCAGCAGCATGAGGTCAGGCAGTGGCACAATGACATTCTGGAGGTGGCAAAACAGTAGTAGGCCACAGAGTGGCACAATGACAGAGAGTGGAGGCAACAGCAGCAGCAGCATGAAGTCAAAGAGTGGCACAATGACAAAGTGTGGAGGGCACAGCAGCAGCCACAGCAGCAGCATGAGGTCAGAAAATGGCACAATGGCAGAGTGTGTAGGTCATGGCATTAGCCACAGCAGCAGCATGAGGTCAGACAGTGGCACAATGACAGAGTGTGGAGGTGGGTGGCAATACCAGTCCCTGGTAAAGATGGTTGGTGGCAGATGGAGAAACTGGCAGCAGATGTGTGGCATCAGGCGGGTGGCGGCATCAGAATAGTGGCTGAGGCAGGTAGTTTGAACCCAGACTCATTTCTCACAGTTTGGGTGAGGCGTCATGGCTGATGTAGTCTGACGCCTAAGGCATTGGTGTGTGGAAATCCTGGCCGATCCACGCCTGATTCATCTTGACAAAGGTCAGTCGTTCCACATTTCCCGTGGACAAGCGGGTTCTCCTTGGGGTAACGATGGCCCCCGCCACACTGAACACCCGCTCTGATGCCACACTACTGGCCGGGCAGGACAGCTTCTCCACTGCAAACTCGGCAAGTTGCGGCCACACATCCAGTTTGGCTGCCAAGTAGTCCAGAGGATCTTCTAACTGGGATGGCAGAGTGCTGTCTAAGTAGGCCACCACCTGTTGGTTCAGGGACTGCTCCAGGTCCTGCTGCTGATGCTGCTGACGACTACCCTCCTCACTAGGCGGGTGAAGGAAGCTGCTCATCAGTGACTCCAGACTTAGGTTGCTGCTGATGGAGCTGGTACTGCTCCTACCCCCCCACCTTCCCCCAGCAGCCGCGGCAGTAGTACGTGAGCGCTGAGGAACCCCCCGGTCAGACCTGTCAGAGGAGGGATGATGCCGCACATAGGCAGCGGCCAACTGACTACGGAGGATTTTCCCTATGTATTTTGAGTTTGTACTCCTCATCAGCAGCTGGGAAAAAGGTTCCCATTTTGGACCGGTAGCGAGGGTCCAATACGGTGGAGAGCCAGAAGTCATCCCTCTGCCGGATGGTGACTATTCGGCTGTCACTAGCCAGGCAAATCAGCATGCTGCCGGCCATCTGCACAAGTGACTCCGAGGGTCTCCATGCCTCCATCTCCACTGTATACTGCCACGGTGCTTGCGGGTCATCTGCCTCGTCTTCCTCATCTCCATCTACCTCCTCCAGCTGCTCCTGCTCCTCCTCTCTAGTCACCTGGGTAGAAAATCCACTCATTTCACCAGACAATGCTTCTGCTCCAATATCCTTCTCATCCTCCTCCAGTCGAGTCCCCACCGAACTCATGTGGCTGCGAGATGTAGTCGCCACATCTCCAGTCCCCTGCCCAGAAAGATTTTTCAGCATCTGTTCTAGGACATGAAGCAGTGGAATGACGTTATTCATCCCGTAGTCCTGGCGACTGACAAATAACGTGGCCTCCTCGAATGGCCTCAACAAACGGCAGGTGTCACGCATGAGCTGCCACTGGCTGACATCAAAGTTACACAGGGGAGTACTCCTGTCCGCCTGGATCATCAAAAAATTGTTAATGTCCTTTCTCTGTTCATACAGTCGGTCCAACATGTCTGGGCAGGAAGCACATCCAACCAGTGGGCAGTAAAGGACAAGTACTGGCCCTGACCGTAGTTACAGCTCCAGACATCTGCGCTGCCATGCACCTTGGAACAAACTGATAAGCTCAAGGACTGGCCCACCTTCTGTTCTTCATATTTATGAAGTGCTGGTACTGCCTTTTTGGAAAAGGCCATCTCGGCTCGGCACAAGCCTTTAGTTTCTCTGAACGGTGCAGAGTCACCATTTGGAAAGGGAGGGACTGCAGTACCAACAACTTGGACAGGAGCACGGTCAGCTTCTGCACCTTAGGATGGTTGGACGCATACTGTTGTCTCCTTGCAATCGCCTCGCTGAACGACTGCTGGTGCCATGAGTAGCGAGGAGCAGGAGCATCTGGACCGGGAGATGTTGTCAAAGAGAAACAGCTCCCTTCTGCAGAGGTGGTGGAGCCTTGACTGGCTGCAATGGCATGCGTGCCACTGGGCGCTACTGCTGCGGCGGCAGGATGGACCACCACATCTGAGCCATGTTTCTCCCAGGCCACCGGATGGTTTCGCTGCATGTGTTGACGCAGGGCTGTGGTGCCAACATTAGCTCCCTGGCTACGCTTCACTTTCTGGCCACAGATTCTACATATACCCATATTCGGCTCCTCCGGTGTCTTAGCAAAGAACTGCCACACCGCCGAGTATCGGATTTTACCGCCAACGCTCCGCACTGAGTGACTACTGCCGCTTCCTCGCTGAGCCCCTGTGCCACTACTTTCTTGGACCTGCGAAACGGGTTTTCTACCCCGTGGCTGCTTGGCTCCCGACCTCACACTGCTGCTACCCTGCTGACTCACGGCCACACAACCCACTTGTAGTTACAGCTCCAGACGTCCGCGCTGCCGTGCCACTTGGAACAAACCGATAAGCTCAAGGACTGGCCCACCTTCTGTTCTACATATTTATGAAGTGCTGGTACTGCCTTTTTGGAAAAGAAATTACGGCTTGGAACTCTCCATCTCGGCTCGGCACAAGCCATTAGTTCTCTGAACGGTGCAGAGTCCACCATTTGGAAAGGGAGGGACTGCAGTACCAACAACTTGGACAGGAGCACGGTCAGCGCTGCACCTTAGGATGGTTGGACGCATACTGTTGTCTCTTTGCAATCGCCTCGCTGAACGACTGCTGGAGCCATGATTAGCGAGGAGCAGGAGCATCTGGACCGGGAGATGATGTCAAAGAGAAACAGCTCCCTTCTGCAGAGGTGGTGGAGCCTTGACTGGCTGCAATGGCATGCGTGCCACTGGGAGCTGCTGCTGCTGCTGTTGCTACGGCGGCAGGATGGAACACCACATCTGAGCCACGTTTCTCCCAGGCCACCGGATGGTGACGCTGCATGTGTTGACGCAGGGCCGTGGTGCCAACGTTAGCTCCCTGGCCACGCTTCACTTTCTGGACACAGATTCTACATATACCCATATTCGGCTCCTCCGGTGTCTTAGCAAAGAACTGCCACACCGCCGAGTATCGGATTTTACCGCCAACGCTCCGCACTGAGTGACTACTACCGCCGCTGCCTCGCTGAGCCCCTGTGCCGCTACTTTCTTGGACCTGCGAAGCGGGTTTTTTTACCCCGTGGCCGCTTGGCTCCCGACCTCACACTGCTGCTATCCTGCTGACTCACGACCACACTACCCACTTGCTGGCTGCGCCGCTGCCAGACGCGCAAGCTGACGCCCTCTTCTCCTCACGATGAAGAAGCCCCTGCTTCACCCGGCGCCCAACTGCGGTCGGCTACATCAACATCTATGGGTGGTTCATCGTCACTACTGTCCTCATCACCGTTCTTGGTATGCAGAGGCTTACCCCTCACAACATGTCCTCCCATGCCACTCTCCACATGTATACTTTGCCGCCTACTGCAAGAAGCAGGGGATATTGGCCCCATTTCTTCGCTGCCAAGTAGCTGCTGACTGCCCTCCTCAAATTGTTCATCGTCGCTATTAAAAGTGGCGCTGAGCCCAGACCACATAGTAGATCTCTGGCTGAGGGAACCGGATGGGACAGAGACGGGTTGAGGACAGGTGAGGGCCGCTGACCCACTCCCGGGGCATGCCAACTAAGGGTTGTGTCTGACGTTCCCACCGACTCTTGGCTGGGGTTGTCAGATGGCATCTGGGAGGAAGAGGATGACCTAGTCAATCAATCAAGAACCATTGGGTTGCTGAACAACACACGACCTCTAGATGACAGCGGCAGTTGTGGCCTCACCGAGTGCCCCCTGCTGCGACGTCCCTTGCGTGCTGCCCCTGGGCCTGCTCCAGGAATGTTTTCCCTGCCATCCCGGAGCAGAGTTGCCCCCTCTTGTCTGACATACTTTTTTGTTCTAAAATTACGACACGTTTGATGAAGATATCTGAAATATGATAAATACACACCCTGAAATTTGACCCCAAATAACCCACAACAAGCTGGGTAACCCTTGGTTTAATAAATTGGCTCCAAAAGGGGGCAGGAAAATTTTACTTGAAAATTGTCGTTTAAAAAACGGTTTTTTTACTGAATTTTAAAAAGCACAAACGGGCTTAAGAAACCCTTTGGGATATGAATTATGCTACAGGCAAAATTGTTTTTTGGCGGTGAAAAAGAACTTTTCTTTACTAAGTACAACAAAGAAAAATACTTTTTTAACCCCTTGGAGTTTTGACAAAAAAAAAGTGCGACAACAATTACCGCTTTTGTAGGTTTATTCCACATTAGAATAATTGCCCATCCTAATGACAATAAGCCAATGACAATGTTTCTCCACTTAAAATAAAAATAAGAAAATTTTTTATATTGTATAGTATGGGTACAGACTAGAAGCAAACTGTGCAGCCTGATTGTGCACTGAGTTAAAGGGATTTTCTCACCACAATGATTAGCTTTAAACATGTAGGAAAAGGGAAAAGGCAATTATTACCAAATACATTTCTGTTCTGATTTTGATTCATTCCGGATCTACAGCACTTCTTATGTCCTGATTGTGTACACAAGCTTCCCGAGGTTACCAAAGCTTGATCACACGCAAAACGGCTGTTGCCTTTACATCTCTGCATCATTGCCCGATGTCACCCATATTTTATATTCTACAAGGTGCTAATAAATTGGAGTTATTGTTTCATGTATTTGTGAGTGCCGTGGATTCAAAACTTCTTTCAGTATTTCCCTAGGTTAACGACTACCTTTCTCTGCTCTAGCAGTTGACCGGACGGTGCATCACTCCCTGCTATGTCAGAAGTACAGTAGCTTATTTTCTTTTTACGCAAACTTTACCCTTTAAAGTCTGTAGACTTTGCCTTGTTTTTTTAAAATCCCTCAATTTCCAATGTTATCTAACAGCTCGGGGGAAATAGAGAAATGAAATGCAGCCCCTGTTAGAATTCCATAGCCTGAACAGGAAGTAGGAGCCGGAAGCTAGATATGAACAGCAGGCTGTGTGAAACATACAGATGGGAAAACCCCTTTGAATCACCACAAATGTAGTTAGTAGAACATGACAGGCAATGCTATAAGGCAGGGGTTGGATGTGCAAGTATTTGCAGTGTAGTGTGCCACAGAAAATTATCCCAAATAAAAATAAATTAAAAAAATACCAATTTTCAAAATAATACATTAAAGGGGTTGTCTCCCCTGAGTTTCCATAGCATTTTAAATTTCGCATCCTTTTCCTTCCTGGGTCATCGGGTTGGGTAAATTTAGAATCAACCTGGTATTCAAAGTTTTTTCAAGTTCCCTTGTATTATATTTTTCTAATATCTCTGATATTAGAAAAAAATCCCCTGCTCTCAGCTCCGAGCAAAGTAAAACAGTATAATTATCCCTTTGTTTGTGACAGAAAAAAAAATTAAACCTAAACTCCCAGAAATTCTATCCCACCTTGTGATGATGTCTTCCCGCAATCAGATAAGACAAACAGCAGAAAAGCAGGAGCAGTTGGTAACCTAGAGAAACCTGATGACTGAGAGGAAAAAAATCATTTTAAACCCCTCAACAAAGAAAAATAAAAAAGCAAAATATTGGGAAAAATGTCTTCTTTTGGGTGCCCCCCAAAAAGTTGAAAGCTTATCTTTGAGAAGCAACCTTTTCAGAATATACAATGTAACAACTAGGTGATTTCTAGAAACTCGCCTTAAAACCATTTTTTTTGACCGTAAAATTGGGGGCAAAAAATTCCCAAAGCGCACTGTTTATGTTTTGGGGCGAAACTACCATTTAACTTTATATATGAACATACCATAACAAAGCTTTTTAAATAATGGAGTCTATTTAAAACTACGGTCCAGAACCAAAGTGAGACAGTAAAAATTGCACACCAGGTTACTCCGTTTTCACTTTCTGAGCTAAATATAACTGAAATTCAGTGTTTCACAGTTGGGGGTTTACCTGAAGGAGCATTCTGTTTTTTTCTTTGTGTCAGCCCCAGCTTCGTGATTGATGACGCATGGTTTCCACATTACATGGCTTTTCCTTTTTTCAATCTTAAACCCACTATACTAAAAAGTTTTTCCCAAGTACCATACAAAGCACCCCCCAATATAACACAGCCACAAGTATACCTAACAAAAATAACAATTTAAAACACTGTCCCCTGTAAAAATAGTGCTCCTAAATTTAGTAAAATTTTAACTGTTCCTTCGAAAAAAAGATCCCTCAAGTTACAAGGGCCTTTGAATAAATATTTCCGCATATAATTTTTCTTTCCCGGGGACATTGTATCTTGAAACCAAATCTACCTTAATGTAAAAGACACTGCGATCTGCGGCTTTGTGGTTTTTTGGGGATCCAGAAAAAGCATAAAATTTTCGTGTAAACCCTGTATTATGATTGAACAAGGATTATGGTCAGTACCCTCTCACGTGCAGTACTACATTCAGGTACTGCCTGTTGGTGCCGGGATAGCAGCTTTTTTGGGCCCCGGGTGGGGCCCAATTGTCTTTATTTCGGGTACATGTGTGTAAAGTACACAACCTAAAAAGCACCTGACTTAAAAATATGAGTGATTTCCAGCTTCCAAGCTTTTTCTGATGTTTATGTAAGAAACTCATTTTTTTATCTGCTTCATTTTACATAATCTTCTTTTTGAAATATGTTAGGTGACTTTTGGGGGTTTGGGAAACCCAAATTTAACAAGTTTTTTGAGTTATGGTCTCAAAATGCAATGGCTGTTTCCAGAAAAATTAATATTTAAAGAACCCATGTATGCCACTGGCCCCCCTAAACTAATATTTGGAACACGCCCTTCTTAAAATTCCGGGATCCAAAAAAATAATGTGACACATATACCCCCCTAAAAATAATTTAACAAAATTCCTTAAAAGTGCTTAACACACACCGTTTTCTCTAAAAACAATAGTTAATGCAAGTGCCCTCATAGTACGATTGCTTTACCCTAAATAGAGAGAACTGAGAAGGATTTTAACGTTTTTGGGGGGCCCAGGGGGAAAAGGGGGGGAACTTATTTTGAAACGGTAAAAGGGAACCTTCACGTTGGCCTTACCAAGTTTTGCAAAGGCACCAAAATTTCCATTTTAGGACCATTAAGCAAGATCTAACTTTCATTGAAGAGACCGATCAGAGACCCCCTTAACCTGGATTTTTCAAAACTTAAATCTCTTGCTGTGAAATATTTTCAAATTTCTTCAAGTTGAAAAATCAAAAAAGTCCCCATGTCACCAGTATTTCCCCAAAAAATTCTATGCACTCAGCAGGGGAAAAACGTGTGGTCCCCTGGTCTAAACTCAGCGGCACCGATTACTCATCCCCCCTATAGGAGCTGAAAACATGGTTTTCGAGGCCTGCTGTTTTTGCAGTCTTGCTTTTGGGTATAAAGCAAAGCATTAACCAAGATTTCCTACAAAACTTTTATCACAACACAAGCCCAAAAACTTGTAAAAGAAAACAAGACAGAACCAATTTTACAAGCCCCATAAAATTTGTTTCGTCTCTGCCCCCCTAAAAAACCCTGTTTTCCCCCCAAAATAAGACAGTGTCCTAATTTTTTAAATTTTTGCTTTCCCAAAGTAGTAAACTTTTTTTTAGGTATGTTTTTTTTTTTCTATTAACAAAAATTCACATTTTTTGTTGAACAAACATCAAAAGTATTGTATACGTGTGATTTCTTTTACAAAACATCAGAAAAAAGCAGCCAAACTCTGAATTTTTATAACTAAAAATGCACTTGGTCTTATTTTTTGGGGGGGGTCTTATTTTTGGGGGGAAAAAGGGTTTTTCAAAATATACTTTCACCTATAAAACAGTCATAACCAAAAAAGGGATCAAATATGTAAACAACGTGGAAGTAAAAAATATTTAAAAAGAGAAATCCCCTCCGGGTGGTATAAGTATGTAGAAGACATCTGATGCATGCTGTTAAAACAAACCAGATATACAAAAATTTAATAAAAGGGCCCCAAAACCAAAACCATAACTAAAAAAATGAGAAAGAAAAAAAACAGTTAAAAACGTATATAAAAAAATTTTTAAGAATGTAACCAAAACCGTAAGGAAAACAAAAAAAAAGACAAATAATCATACAAACAATGGAACTTTTCTTATTCAAATTTTCGCTAGGGATTTGGGGGTTTTATACGTTCCAAAGAAAGACCACCTTTGCTTCTCGTTTGGGTAGGATTTTTCTCCAATTCCCCCTCTTTGAACGATTTAAAAAGCGTTTTAATTCCCCCCAAAATTTAAGAAACTTTCATTGCTTCCATAAAAGCTTGGAAAGACAAAAATGATTTTTGGGAATTCCCAACTGTTTCATTTTTGGGGTTCTTTAATTCCCAATGCATTTCACGTATCTTTTTTTGGAATTCCAACCTTTAGACCTAAGAAGGGAGGCATGGACCTTGTGAATGTGTAGTTTCCCGTTTTTTGTTTTGTAAATTTTTAAATTTTCCCCTACCCGAATGTTTTTTTTTACAGCAAGTGCATTTTTGGGCAACAAAAAATATAAAAGGGTCTTTTTGAAATTTTTCAAAAAAGGGCAAAAATTTATTAGAAACCCGAATCCCTGTTAGCTCTTTCTTGGATCTGTATTTATGGGGTTTTATTCCATTGCGAAGGATGCAACATAAACCAACCCTTTGTGTTGCATGTTATGAATGATGATTTTTTACTCTTTGGGGGTTTTGGTGAATTCCAAAAAAATAACATTGTTTTCGATATTTCCCCAGTATGCATCCACCGCAAGGGGGGCATCCCCCTTAAAGCCTTTTTAGCGGATAGAAAAATTCTGGAAAATTTCCTTTATGTAACTTTAACTTGTATATCTTTTGAAATTATTATAATTTATGTCCCTTAAAAGTAATTAAGGGAAAAGTTGGTATATTTACAAAAGAGGGGCCCAATCTTTGGAAATCCCAAAATTTTCAGTTCAGAAGTTTCCCTGGTCACTTTTGGAAAGGTTTTAATTCTTTTTTGCTTGTTTTGCATGAAAAATGTGTTGTTTTTTAATCTTTTTGTTGCCCCCTTTCTTTAAAATGTTTTTCCTTTTCATAAACTCTTTTCTTAAAACTATTTAAAACGGTTCCCCCTTTTCCTAAAATTTTTCCCCCAAAGGGGTACTCTCAAAGAGAGGTTTTAGGAAACGATGTACATAAAAAGAATTATTTTTGTTTTTATTTTTAAATCAGAAGAAACAAAAACCAAACCCCTATGAAAGCAAAAAGTCCCCGGAAATCCCTTATTTTTTCCCGAAATTTTTGTTTTAATTTTTTTTTCAATTTTTTTTTTGTTAAAACAAAAAAAAAAAAGGAAATTCATAATTTTGCCAAAAATAAAAAAACCATTTAAACAAATTTCCCCCAAATTGGGGCCTATCTTTAAAAGGAGGGAGGGAAATTTTTCTCTCCCACCCCAGCAAAACAGCTTTTTTTTTTTTTAATTTTTATGGTTAATGTTTTTATATTTTTTTTTTTTTTTTAAAATGTTTTTTCTTTTTAATTTATTTGGTTTTTGTATTTTGGGTTTTTAAAAATAATTTTTTTGTTAATTTTTGAACTAAAAAAATAAACAATGTTTTTGTATAGTTATTTCCATCATGGACGAGATAACCTTTTTGAAATATTTTTTTGCTATCACATTGCTTATAATTTTATATCCCTTTTTAATTGTTTTAAACATGCAAATATATTTGTACATATTTTGTATATTGTATATTTCTTTATTATATTTAATTTTTTTTTAAAATATTTTTTTTAAATTAATTTTTTGTTTGTTTTCATTTCATCCCAACAAAAGGGAACAATGTTTTTTAAATTTTTGGGTTTTCAGGATCCATATCCCACCCTCCCCTCACTTTTAACAGGACTACCAAAATTTTATAGACAACTTCTTGGGCTATCTCATACATTATTCGACTTTCAACTATTTAGCATCTGCTTAATTTTGGCAGATTCTTTCATTAAAGGGATTGTTACGTTTTCTCCCGGTGGTGGAACAAACTTTTTTTTTCTTGTATATACAATAAAACCTGTTCTCACATCTAAAAGCCAGTGTTTTTAGGTTTATTCCCCCAATTTAAAAAAAATTTTTGGCCGAAACGAGGAGCAGCCAGAAAAAGTTTTTTCCCAAAAAAATAGAATCACCCCCTTTATCAACAGTGGCCTTTGCCAAGAAAAAAACCAACTGATAAAGGGGTGCCATGACCTGAAAAATAGAAATGAAGTCCCTCCATTCATTCCCAAACCAAAGGTGGATGTCCCAAAAAATATCGGAGCAAACAAGGGCTATTTTTTTAATTTTTTTTAGTTTGTTTCCAAAACACGACAGGGGGGGTTTGCCTTTTTTATCTTCAAAATAGACACGGGCGTCCATTCAAGCACCATGTGACAGGTTTTACACAAGTCTGGAAATGCCCCCAAAAAAAATAAGAAGCCCAATTTAATTCATTTAAGAAGTTTGGCTCAGGGTTTACAAAAAAGTATGAAAAAAGGGGAAATAGAAAACTGGGGAAAAGGGTAAAAATTTGAAGCAATGAATGAAAAGTCAATAGACCCGGCTTGATGGTGGGAAATGGGTCTGGAAGATTCAAGAGAAAAGGGGGTAATGGATTTTTGAAATTTAAGTAACTTCAAGTTCAGGGGAGGGGGGCTTTATGATATGGGGGTTTTTCACACCAAAAGGGGTTTTTGGAAATATGGCCAATATTGTGGTGGTCTCAATGCTGAGTATTTTTGAGTGTCCCCACAAGAATTAAAATTTATACATCAAGTATATGGGTATGAAAAAGGGTGACATATTTCCCGCAGGAAACACCTGAAGCATATGTCCAAAATTGGCGAAAAAAAAGGTTAATGAAGTGAGTTGCTTAATTGGCCCCCACTCCCCAGACCTTTAACCCAATCAAACACTTGGGGAAGAGTTGAAGGAAAAAATCGTATTTACCAATGATCCCCATTTTGCAAAACATTTGGGAACTTTAGAAAACCCGGGCTAACGCTTGAATTGATCAAGAGCCCCCAAAGGGTCGGGAGTGTGAAACCAAAGTGGATTTTCAAAAATTTTTAAAAAAATAATAAAACTTGAACTTTCCCATTTTTTGAGCAAAACTAAAAAAAGCTATGCATTTTCTTACAAAATCTGTAAAAAAAAATAAAGCTAAATAGTTCAAGTCAAAATTGAGATGAGATACCCAAAATGATGTCTACAAAAATGGTATTCATGTTTAACTGTAGTGGATGGTAAGAATGGCCTGAAAAAAGTTCAAAAGGGTTC
>JAODAL010026601.1:0-56477 GCA_025379985.1 Phyllomedusa bahiana | reverse complement strand
TTGGATATTTTCACGGGCCCTTTCAAAATAAAAGAACAAAATTTTTTTTTGCTGTGCAACACCCAAGGCCACATTTAGGGACAATACCTTTTAAAAAAATTAAAATAAGGAAACCCTAAAAGGCTTTCCCCTTTTATCCGTCCCTTTTACAAACCCTCTTTATACCCTAAAAATAGACAACTATTAACATCCAAAGCACAAAATTTCCCCCAGAAAAAAAAAGTGGATCAGTTTCCCCCCCAAAATTGGGGGCAAAAATAAAGGGAAAAAACTACCCCTTTTTCCCCCAAAAGAAAAAGGGAAAGGGGAAAAGGTAGGGGGAAAATTTTTTAACCCCTCAGAATTTTTTTTTGAAATTACACTCTCGGGTAAAAAGGATCAAAAAATGAGTAAAAAGGCTAAAGGGGTTTTGTCAACCAAGTGTGGCAAGAACTGATTTATGGGGGGAGTGTGGAACATAAATTTAAAGCCCAAAGATTTTTAAAAGGAGTGGGTGGGTTTTTGATTTTCTGGTGCAAATACTTATGCCATTCCAAATAATCTCTTCAAACAAAAATCCCATCTAAAAATTGACAACTTTAAGTTTTAAAAGGGTTCTTTTAAGGGAGAAGAGAGAGACTGAACCACGGGGGTTCCTTTCACACAAAAATTTTTTATAACAACATGGGATTCCCCAGAAAAGTCCCTTTTAATAAATTTCAAGGCCGGGAAATCAGATAGCATTTTGGGTTTGAACATTTTCTCTTTTGGTGGTTACAGTAAATAAAAAATGTAATTGGAAAAATTTTTAATCAATTATAATTAGAAAATGGGCAAATTTTTCCAAAAAATTTTTCCGATTGGGTCATTTTTTTCGCCAAATTTTTTCCGAAAAAAATAAATTGGGTTCCAAAATTATTTTGGGGACGAATCCGAAAAAAAGCAGTTTTTTTTCCAGGTTTGCACAGGCCTGCAGGGTGCTGTAGAACGTTTTGGCCATGTTTAAAAATTTTGGCAAGGGAGTTTGGGGTTTGGTCTTCTTTTCCAATTTTTGTGTTTTTTATTATACGCAGATGATTTGCCCCGCGTTAGAATCGCTTAAACTATAAAAATTTCCCTGGGCATTTAAGAGGGAAAAACCCTGCCCAAAAAAAACTAAAGGGGGAATGTTAGCCTGAAAAAAGTCATCCCCAGCGAAACTGGAAAAAAAAAACAAGCGAAAGCTCAGGGGGCAACTTTAAGTGCCCAGAGTGTGGAGGTACGGTGGAAAGCCCAGCAGCATGAAGTCGGGCATTTTCAAAAATTAACATTCGGGGAGGGGGCCCAAAACAGGAAAAAAGCCACAAAATTTCCCAATGATTGAGAGGGGAGGTCACGGGCGGGCACCCAAGCATGAGGTCGGTGCGTGGCACAATGACACGGTTTTGGGGGACACGGCCCAGCAGCCACACCACACAGGGAGGTCAAAAAGTGGCAAAAATGACACGGGTTTTTGGGGGCAGGGCCCAAGACCCAAACAGCAGCAAAATAGTCAAAAGTTGAAACAATGACCCCATTTTTGGAGGACAGGGGCGGGCAGCCAAAAGCACAGCATGAGTCCAGACAGTGGCAAAAAATTTACAATTAAACTTGGGAGGGTCAAAACAGTAAAACCACAAGAGTCCCACAATCACGCATTTAAAATTTTTTCACAGCAGCACCCTTTAATGGGGGGTCAGGCAGTGGCACAATGACTTTTCGGGAGGTTGGCAAAAACAGGGGGAACCCCAAAAGGGCCCCACAAAACTGAGATTTGTGGGTTTCACGGGGGGGCCCGAAGCATGGGGTTGGGGAATTTGCACAAAAACCCTTTTGGATTGGGGCAAAAAAAAGGTTATGGCCACGAGGGGGCCACAATGACTAAAGGGGTGGAGGTCACAACAGCAGCATATTTGGTCGGGCGGTGCAAAAATGACATTCTGGAGTGGGCAAAACGGGAAAGGAAAGGGCCAAACAGAAGGGCACAATGAACCGGAGAGCGTAGGTCACGGTTTTTCAAAAATTGAAAAAGGGGTGGGGGACACGGCCAGCCCACACCCAAAAAAGATGAGGTCGGGAAAGGGGCAAATGACATTCGGGAGGTGCAAAAAATATTGGGCCCCACAGATTTGGAACCCAATCACACATTTGTAGAGGTCACAACAGCAAGCAGTAAGAGGTCGGGCCCGGGGAAAAATTTCCCAATTCGGGAGGTGGAAAAACAGTTTTGGGCCACAGTGTGCACAATAAACACAGGGGTGGGGGGCACACAGATCACAGGGGGCAGCAATGAGGTCAAAGAGTGGAAACCATGACATTCTGGAGGTGGCAAAACAGGAGGAACCCACAGATGGCACAATGACTGAAAACCCGGGGGCCCAGGGGCGGCACACATGAGGTCGGGGGCAGTGGCACAATCCAACAGTTTTGGGGGGAAACTTTGGCAGCACCCCACACCAGCACATGGGGTCAACAGTGGCACAATGACAAATTTCTGGAGGGGGCCCAAAAAAAGGAGTAGCCACAGAGTGGCACAATGACAGAGTTTTTGAGGTACGGGGGGCAGGAGCAACAACATGGGGTCAGGAAGATTTGGAAACAATGAAAAGTTTTGGAGGGCCCAGGGCAACAGCACAGCACATGGGGTTTCCATAGAGTGGCACAATACGGGTTTTAAAGGGGTTGGGGGGCAATCCCAAATCCCTGGTAAAGCTGAGGGTTAGCAGTTAAAACCCCTCACGTGTGTGGAAACCGGGGGGTTTTGGGCCATCAGAAAGGGCTAAATTTTCCGGGTAGTTTTGAACCCGGGATTTGACCCTAAGGGCATTGGTGTTTTGGAAAACCCTTTGGGCCGACCCCCGGGCCTGATTAAATCTTGACAAAGGTCGGGTCTTTTTTTCCCACTTTTCCCCCGTGGACAAGCGGGTTTTTTTCCCTTTGGGGAAACGTTTCCCCCCCCGCACTGAACCCCCCCTTTTTCCTGTTTTTGCCACACTTTTTGGTTGGGCAACAGTTTTCCCCACCAGCAAACTCGGCAAGTTGGGGCCCAACACACCCTTTTTTTGGCTGCCCATAAATTCCAGCGGATCTTCTAACTGAGGTGGCAGGGGTGCTTTCCAAGTAGGCCACAACCTGTTGGTTCGGGGACGGGCCCCGGGTCCGGGGTTTCGGGCTGCGGGGCGGGGGCGATGCCCCCTCACTGGGGGGGGGAAAGGAAGCGGGCTCATCAGTGACTCCAATTTGGGTTTTACTATTTGTTTGGAGCGGTATTTTGTTTTACCTCCCCCCCCACCCCCCCCCCCGCCCCGCAGAAGAAACCTTGAGCGCTAAAAGGAACCCCCCGGTCAGACCCCCTTGCCGAGGAGGGACGTTCCCCCCATTGGCAGGGGCCAACGGGTTTTACGAAGATTTCCCCCTAAAGAAAATTTGATTTTTTTCCTCCCCCCTCAATAGGGAAAAAGGCTCCCTTTTTTGGCCCGGGGTACGAGGCCCAAATTAGGGGGGAAAGGAGCCAGAAGTCATCCTTTTTGCCCGGATGCTAAATTTTTTGGGGCTGTCCCTAGCCGGGGGCAAATAAGAAAGGGGGCGGGCCATCGGGCACAAGTGCCCTCCGAGGGCTCCCTGTTTTCCTTTTCCCCATTTGTATACAGCCACGGGGGTTTTGGGGGCCCATCTCCCCTCTTTTTCCCTAAATTTTCCATCCACCCCCTCCACCTGCTCCTCCCTCCTCCTCCCCTTTGGGGGTTTCCACCTTGGGAAAGAAAATCCACTTCTTTTCACCAAAAAGCCCAATCTTTTGCTTCCATTTTTCCCCCTTTTCCTTTCCACCCTCGATTTCACCCCCCAACCGGACTCTTTTGGGCCACGAGATTATTTCGCCAGGGTCTCCATCCCCTGCCCAAAAACATTTTTTTCAGAAAATCGTTCCAGGCCCTTAACGGGTGGAATGCCGTTTTTTCTTTTTTTTTCCCGTATCCTTTTCGACGAAAAAAATAAAGGTCGCCCCCCACGAAAAAAACCTAAACAAACGCGGGTGTAAAAAAGCTTTAAGCTGCCATTTTGGCTGACATAAAAGTTACAAAAGGGAGTATTTTCTGCCCTGCCTGGATCATCAAAAAATCGTTAAGGGCCTTTCTCTTTTTCATACAGTCGGCCCCAAAAATTTTCAGGCGGGGGAATTCCCGGGGGGTGGAAACATCGCATAAGAGTTTTTTGGGGGGAGGCCGTTCGGGAAAACCTTGGGGAGGGTTTTCCCCGGGGTTTTTGTACGAATGGATAAATTTTCATGCACATTTTCCCCCTGGCCTTTTTTTCAGAATCTGCTGAAGATCGGTGGAAAGGGCCCTTCAAAACCCTTTTTTCCAAAAACCAATTGAACACGTGCGCCTTTGCGGGGGCGCAGGACCTTTCCCTTTCCCTGTGAAAGCGCGGGCCCAACCATTTTTCCTCCCTTTTCCCCCCTTTCCCCAAAGGGTTTTTCCCGTTTTGGGCATTTGGCGGGGAAGAAAGACACACACGATTTCTTGCTGCATGGCGGAGCATTCCCCCCCCTTGTAAACTTCGTTCCCCGAGGCAAGCCAGGGGGTAGAACGCGTGACACCGCGTCCCCCTACACATTTTTGGTTTAGGGGTTTGGCAGTATTTTGGTGGAGGCTGAGATGGTGGTGAGGGGTTGGAGGAGGGGGAGCGGACTTTGGCGCAGGTGCAGCGTTTGCCCAACGGGAGGAGAAAGCGGGGGTTTTCCGGGTCCAATTTGTTGGTGTTCCGGGGCCCAAGGAACACATTCACCCATTTGGGCCTTTTTAAAAAAGGACATGAAATGGGCCCTGCCCGTGGGGTTTACAGCTCCAGACATCTGGGGTGCCGGTGCACCTTGGAACAAACCGATAAGTTAAAAGGAGGGGGCCCCCCTTTCTTTTCTACATATTTAGAAGGGGCGGGTTTATTTTGGCCCCTTTTTGGGAAAAAAAATTTAAAGGGCTAAAAGTCCCCAAACTGGGCCTCGGCACAACCTTTAATTTTCTCTGAATGGGCAAGTCCACCATTTGGAAAGGGGGGGACTGCAATAACCAACAACTTGGGACAGGACCAACGGGCAACTGTTTGCCCTTTTGGGAAAGGGTTTGGACGCTTTCTTTTTGGTCTTTTTGAAAATTGGGGGGGGGGGGCCTCGCTAAAACGACGGGTTTGGGGGCCCAAGAGTAGCGAGGAGCAAAAACCATCTGGCCCCGGGAATGATTTTCAAAGAAAAAAAGCTCCCTTCTGCAAGGGGTTGGACCTTTTGACGGGTTTGAAATTTGGCATGTTTGGCTATTTGGGCGCTGCTTTTGCTGCTGTTGTTTTTGCGGCGGCAGGATGGACCCCCAACATCTGGAAAGCCCCCCTTTCCCCCCGGGGCCCCAACCGGAAAGGGACCGGGCCTTTGTTGACCCGGCGGGGCCCTTTTGGTCCCAACTTTAGCTTTTTTCCCGGCCACGCTTAAATTTTTCCAGCCCCCACAGTTTCCCAACATATACCCTTTAATTCGGCTCCTTCCGTGCCCTTAGAAAAAGAACTGCCAAAAACCGCCGAGTATCTGTTTTTAAACCGCCAAGGGCCCCGGGCCACGATGACTACTTCCCCCGCCACTCCCTCCGGGGGCCCCCTGGCCACTACTTTCTTGGACCTGCGAAGGGGGTTTTTTTTCCCGCCGGGGGCCGTTGGGCTCCCAACCTCAAAAATTTGCTGCTTTTCCTGCTGACCCCACGCCACACGACCCACTTGCTGGCTGCGTTTCTGCCTGAGGGCGCAAGCTGACCCCTTTTTTCTCCTGACGTTTGTGAACCCCTTTGCCTCACCCGGCTCCCAAGTGCGGCCCCGGCCCTACATCAAAAACAATTTGTTTTCACGTCACTTTTTTTCCTCATCCCCGGGCTTAAAAAGCCGGGGCTACCCCCTCACAACATGACCCCCCTTGCCACTCTCCACATCAATCTTTCCCGGCCAAATGCAAGAAGCAGGGATTTTGGGCCCCCTTTTTTCTTCACTGCCAAAGTAGCTGCGACGGCCCTCCCAAATTTTTTCTTTTCCTCGCTATATATTTGGCCTGAAGCCCAGACCACAAAGTAGTTTCTCTGGCGGGGAAACCCGGGAAAGGGGACAGAGGGGGGGCCTTGGGGGAAAAGGTGGGCCCCGCTGCCCCGCTCCCGGGGCCATCCCCAACTAAGGGTTATTCTGAGGTTCCCACCGACTCTTTGACTGGGGTTGTCAAAAGCCCATCTGGGAGGAAGGGGATGCCCTTTTTATTCAACCCAAATTTCAAAAAACCCTTTGGGTTGCGGGAACAACAAGGGGCCGCTTAAATGAAAAGGGGCATTTGGGGGCCCCCACCGATGCCCCCTGCTGCGACGTCCCCCCTTCCCTTTGGGGCCTGCCCCTTTTGGCCCTGCCCCGGGAAAGGGGGTTTTCCCCACTGCCCCCTCCGGGGGGGGGCAGGGGGGGGGGGGGGGGGGGGGGGGGGGGCCGGGGGGCCCGGGGGGGGGGGGGGGGGGGGGGGGGGGGGGGGGGGGGGGGGGGGGGGGGGGGCCGGGTTCTCTGTCTGACATACTTTTGTTTTTAAAAAGGGAAACAACACTTTTTTGTTTGATAAATATCTGTATATGATAAATTTTACACCCGGTTTTTGACTCCAAAAAAAAACCCAAAAACAATTTGGGGAAAACCCTTGGATATAAATTGCGCTCCAAAAATTTGGCCGGGAAAAATGAATTTTTGTATCTGTCTTTTAGAACCACTTTTGTGTATTACAAAATTTTAAAAGCAAAAAACGGGACTTAATTAGCCTTCGGCATGAATTACCCCCTTACAGGAAAAATGTATATTTTTTGGGGTTTTGAAAAAAAAACGGTTTTAATTTTTTTTTTTTGTCAGCAAAACCAGCAAAACAAACGCAAAATTAAACCCCTGGATGTAAATTGCCCCCAAAGAATTGAGCCCACAACAAGTAGTTTTTTAGCTGTTACAATTGCGTTTTTTTTAAACCCCAAACACAACAAAGATACAGTTGTAAAAAAACTTTGCTTGTAAATTTAAGGTTACGGGAAAAAATGAAATATTTTTTGGCTTTGGAAAAAGCCCGGTTTATTTTTGTCGCCCCACCAGAAAAACAACCGCTTAATTAACCACAGAAAAATTGCGCCAAAAAATTGAGCCGCACAAACTAGAAAACTTTGTGGGGTTTAAAATTTGCGTGTTTTCCTATCCCACACAACAAGAAAATCCCTTTAAATTTAAACCCTTTTGCTTGTGAATTAGGCTACGGGAAAAAAAGGGAAAAAATTTTGGCGTTGAAAAAGAGGGGCTTTTTTTGTCATCACACCAGCAAAACAACCTGAAATTTAACCCCTTTTTGGGATGAAAATTGCCCAAAAAAATTTGAGCCGCCAAAAAAAAAAGTGGTTTTTTTAATTGGGTAAAAAACGCTGTTTCTTTAAATGAAAAACAACAGGAACGGGCTTGGGATCCCATTTGGATATTGAATGTATATGCAGCGCATTGGCCCAAACACGGGGTTTCAGATCCAATACCCCAAAAAAATTAAAAATAGAACATTAAGAGAACCCCTCTGGGGACAAGCAAGAAACCCCCACAGAAATCGCTATAAAAAAAAAATCAATTTTTTTAAATAAGAGCAATAAACCCCCCGGTAGCACCTTCCCTGTCAGTACATTTGAGAGCGGTATGAGCCCAGCGTCCCCCCCGACTTATATTTTGTGGGGGCGTCACAAATTTCCCCCCCTGGTCTCTGTTTGGGCTTAAACCTCGCAAAAGTCATCCCAGGCAATTCCCACTTCCCCCCCAGAGTGCTTTGCCTCATTACGCCATTTTGCTCGCAGCCTTTTTATCAATCAAAAGCACATTTGTTCACCCGAAAACCCCAAATTCGACTTCGTTCCGAACCGAATTTTCCTAAATTTTCTAAACGAATTCCATTCTTTTGAATAAAATTGCCCATCCTAATTTAAAACAACAAAAGACCCATAATTTTACAAAGATGCAAAAAGAGGTTTGGGCTGATAAAAATGGGCCCACCTCTTTGAGAATGGCAAATAAAATGGCGTTAGTATGTTTTTTGGCCCAAAGGGAAGGAGTTTGAAAGATGTTTGGAATTTATTTTGACTTTTACCCCAAAATAAACAGCCCCTGATGGTATGTCACTAAAGCCTTAGAAGGACTGAAAACCCCTATCTGAGGAACTGCAAAAAATTTGGTATCGCAACCCCCCTTCACAACTGGTGGAAAAGGAGCCTCTATGTCCTTTTTTGGGCTGACCCATCGCAGTGGTCGCGCAAATTTTGATTACTGTGGATTTGTTGTTCCCCTGTCTCGGGGATTCCTCCAAGAATGGTTGATGCCCCCGTGAATAACACATGTATGTGACCATCCCTCCCTGTGAAGAATACTCGGAACCAAAACCCAAAACATTTTTTAAAAATTTCCCGGACATTTCCTTTTAATTTTGATGATAGAAATAACTGTCTAATCTGACTCCCCCCCCCCCCTGAAAGAACAATAGTACATGTACCCCGAGATTGCACTTACAGAATTTTTTTGGCCGGAGTACATAGACTTAGGGTAAGAAGGGAAATTAGGGGTTTATGGGGCCCCCCTTTTCGGGGGGGGATGACTCCGACTTCGTAAAGGGAAATAGGGAAAGCAATAGGAAAGTATAAAGGGGTCCTTAAGGGGGGGGAGTCAACAAAGACAGTGGTACTTCACACAAAAGGGGGGGTTTGTTAAGGTAAATAAAAATGCTTATTGTTTCAAGAGCTAAGGGGTTAAATTTCAAATATGCTTTCTCATAAGTCAGCTCGACCGTATTAAGTAATCGCTTTAATTCGATTTATGAACTTTGGTTTGACAAACAGAGCAATAAAACTAATAAATGTTACATTCAATAAAAACTAATCAATGAACTAATAAAATGTTACCTTCAATAAATGATAAGAAAATGTTGATCACTATTAAATCCAAATAAGGCAAAACGCTTCCGGAATAACTTTGTACCTAAATCTAGTGATGTGTTCTTAAATTTTATGTCATAATTATGCAAGTCAGAGGAACGCCCTCTGCAAACGGTGTATAAATATAGGATGCTTCTGTTAATAAATTATGCATTGGAGTCAGAGATTTCTGTCTTCTGTGGTCACTGCGTCACGATCCAGATCGCTCCATCCAATCTGGCTACCATCCAATATACCTGAGGGTCCCCCTTGAGAGACCACCTTATCACTATCTAGTCCATTGCACTGTTACCCTGCGGACCCAGTGCCATAAACCTGAAGCTTAGCACAGCATGGCCAAAAGTATTGATACTGGATGGAATTAGAAATGAGAAGTTGAAATAGTACAAGATGAAATCAAAATTCAAGAAACATGAACACTGAGAAGTAATATTCTTGGCAAAATTCTGACTGAGTAGCAACAGGATACAAATATTAAAGGAATTGTTTGAGATTTTAAAAGCCATGCCTACTTTCTTCTAAAACATTGCCACCTTCCTCCATGGCAAATATGTGGTATGGAAGCTCTGCCCCATTTACTTGCAACTAGAGAGTACATGGGTCAGGGTTTGTTTCAACTAGGAAGCAGCCTTGTCAAATAGGAATGTGCCCATGTATCCCGCCTCATAATGCCCTGGTCCTTTGTTCAACTTGTCTAGAGGCAGGGCCCAGGAATTGAGAGCAAATGCCCTCAATTACCAGGACTGCGTGGTCTTAGCAAAGCAGAGCACCGTTGGTGCCCTCCTCCACTATTCAGCCAGGTAAGCCTAAGGCCTTAGGCCTTCAGCCTATCAGGTATTGACCCCTAGTATTGACGTTAGTGGTGCAATGATGTTATACCATCGCACCGCCTACACCGGGCTCAACTTTGCAAAGCCGGCCTGATACTCATCACATTTGGACAATGGAGAGAGAGGTGAGTTAATTATTTTTGTCTTTTTTTACTAATGGGGCCTGGCCTATATACCTACCTACTTCGGCCCTACTACAACCTACCTACCTAGCTGCTTAGGACCCACCTACAGCCTATCTACTAGGGTCCACTTATAGCCTATATACCTAGCTAACTAGAGCCCATCTACAGCCTACCTACCTAGCTACCTAAGGCCCAACTACAGCCTATCTATCTAGCTTGCTGTGTTCTACCTATAGCCTACCTACTTAGTTACTTGGGGCCTAGCTACAATCTACCCACCTAGCTACCTGCGGCCTAGCTACAGTCTATCTAGCTACCTAGGGCCCATATACAGTCTACCTCCCTAGCTACCTGGGCACACCTAAAGCCTACCTACCTAGCAACCTGGAGCCCACATACAGCTTTCCTCCCTAGCTACCTGGTGCCCACCTATAGACTACATATCTAGCTACTTGGAGCCTAGCTGCAGCCTACCTAGATACCTGGGGCCTACTTACAGCCTAACTTGCTCCCCTGGGCCCAAATTTCCCCCCCCCCCTACTACCTGGGGGGCCTATCAAGCTACCTAACTGGGGCCGTTCTACCTGAGGCCTGCCTATCTATGAATCTGGGGGCAGCCTACCTAACTGGGACCTTACTATTGCATACCTACATAGGGCCAATATACCACCCTTCCTATGGCCTACATTAATGGGACCTAACTGCTGACTACCTACCTACCTGGGGCCTACCAACCTACCTGCCTACCTGAAGCCTACCAACCTATCTCCCTTTAACCCAAACCAAACCCTATTTGGGGCCTACCCAACAAAATCAAAAATTTTGGTTTCCCCTAGCTTCCTGGGGCCCTGTCTATCAAACTGGAAACAAAACTGGGGATTTTCAGGTCAAAGTATATCACAGGTTTTTCGGGGGTTATTTTTCTCTGTTTTCCTCCTCACCCCTCCTAGGGACATGGCAAAGGGCTAGGGGAAGGGCACCCCATTTTCCTGCCCCTGGGTTTGTACAGAGGTGAGGGTTGATAAGGGAGGTGCTGGAAAAGTGAGGATTCTAAGATGTGTGTCCAAATCTTCAGGGAAAAAAGGGGTTGGGAAAAAGGGTAAATCATGGGGGTTTTGGCCCCGATGCAGAAGAAAAGGGAAGTAAAACGACTGTCAGAGAAACTTCACCCTTTGAGTAACTGATATAACCCCGCTGAAATTCACTTATATACCTGCAGGGTCTGTGAAACCCCGGGGAACATTTATTTACAAAAGGGAAACACTGTATTGGGTTTAAAATACAGTCTGAACCCAAATGTTTCAAGGGGTTTTTTTAATTCGTCTTTGTAAATTGATCTTTATTACTAATATTTGTACAAAAAATTCAAAATAATTAGGAATGGGCGAATCGATTTTAACGAAGGGGAATTCTTTTAAAATTTCAGGAAAATTGGGTTTGGGAAAAGGGAAGTCGAATTTGGGGGGGTATTTTGGGGGTTGAACAAAAGGGGTGTTTAAATTGGAAAATGGCTGGGCACAGGGCCCCTCCCATGGGGGAAAACCCACTCTGGGGGAAGAAGGGCAAAACCCCTGCAGACAGGGGTGCGAGGTGAAGTCAATAAAGGGGCCGGGGGCGGGTTTTTGTGACGTCACCCCCACAATATAACCCGGGCGCGACGCCGGGAGCTCACACCCCCCTTCACTGTCTCATCAGGGAAGGTGCCCCGCGGCGATAGCTTTACTGAAGAATTGATTTTTATTTTTGGATTTTGGGGGTGTCTCAGTTTTTCCCCGAGACTTTTCCCTTTTAAATGTTCTATTTTTTTTTTTTTGGGGTTTTTTGGATCTGAAATCCATGTGGGCCATTTGCAGCTGCATATACATTCAATACCCAAATTTTGGGACTAACCCAAAGTTCCTTTTTGTATTCTTTTTAAAAAAAACCAGCTTTTTTTTACAATACAAATACCATTTCATTTTTGGCTCTCAATTCTATTGGGGAAATTTCCCTCCAGGGGTTTTAATTGGGGCGTTTTTTGGGGGCCGGGGTGCTGCCCCAAAAAACCCGTTTTTTTCTACGCCAAAATGTAAAAAATTTTTTTTCCCTGTACCTTTTTTCACAAAAAAAGGGGGTTTAATTAAAAACGGGTTCTCTTGTTGTGTGGGTGGGAAAACCCGCAATTGAAAACACGCTACAAAGTTTTCTATTTTTTTGGGGGCTAAAATCTTTTGGCGCAATTTACACCCGGGGGTTTTAACTAAGCGTTTGTTTTTTGCGGGGTGCTGCCCAAAAAAACCCGTCTTTTAAAACGCCAAAAATAAAAATTTTTCCTGTAGCCTAATTCAAAAAGCAAAGGGTTTAAATTTTAACAACTTTATTTTTGTTGTGGGGCCGTAGAAAAACACCAATTGTAACAAAGCTACCAAAGTTTACTATTTTGTGACTCAATTCTTTGGCGAAATTTTACACCCGGGGGGTTTAAAAAAAATGCTTTGTTTTGCTGGTTTTGCTGACAAAAATTTAAACCGTTTTTTTTTCCAACCCCAAAAATTATATAAATTTTTCCTGAACCTAATTCACAAGAAAAGGGTTTTAATTACAACTGTATCTCTTTTGGGGGTGGCGAAAGAAAAAAAACGAAAAGGGAAAAAACCTACAAAGCTACAAATTTGGAACGTTTTTAAAAAAAAATTTTTTGGGCGCAATTTACATCCAGGGGTTTTAATTAAGCGTTTTTTTTGGGGCTGGTTTTGGCTGCCCCCCAAAAAACCCGTTTTTTTTTCAACCCCAAAAAATTTAATATAAATTTTTTTCCGGGTAGCCAATTCACAACAAAGGTTTAATTTTACAACTGTATTTTTTGTTTTTTGGGTGTAGAAAACACCAATTGCCCCACTTTCCCAAAGCTCTAAAATTTTGTGCGGCCCAATTTTTTTGGCGCAATTTACATCCAGGGGTTAATTAACCCGTTTTTTCGGGTGGCTGAAAAAAATAAACCCTTTTTCAAGGGCCAAAATAATACATTTTTCCTTTTAGCCTAATTCAAAAGAAAAAGGTTAATTACAACTGTATCTTTCTTTTGTGGGGCGTAAAAAACACGCAATTAACAGGCTACCAAGCTACTATTTTGGGTGCGGCTAAATTTCCCCGGGCCCAAATTTTACATCCGGGGTTAATTAAGCGTTGTTTTGCTTTTTTGTGCTGACAAAATAAACCGCTTTTCAACGCCAAAATATATACATTTTTCCTGTGGGCCCAAATTCATGCCAAAGGGGTTTTAATTAAGATATTCCCGGAGAAAAACTATAAAAAAAAAACTTTTAATAATCAATATAAAATTTAAGTAAAAACAAAAATTTAAAAATGACACTTGTGCTACAAAAATATAAGGTAAATAAGGGCCCAAATTAAAACTGACCCAAAAAACCCCTATACCCCTAACTACCTAATGGTGAAAAAACCGGGAAAAAGGTCCTGAAAAGGGGACACCCCTCGGGAAACCTAACTAAAACCCCCTTTTGGGCCCCCTAAAAGGAAAAAAAAAAGGGTGAAAAAGTGAAAAAAAAAAAAATAAAAAAAAAAAAAACCCGACGCGTTTTTTCCCTCAAGGTAAATTTGGGAAAAATTCCCTCGGGGGTTTAAAATTAAATAGAAACCCAAATGAAGAAGTCACTGCGGGTAAAGCCAGTGTTTTTTCCCCTTTAAAATAAAAACATTAATCAAATGTAAAAAGCCGGGGCTGAAAACATAAAAAAAAAAAGGCTATAAATATTACAACAAATTTTAAATAGTTTCTTGACCTGATTCATATTTTTAAAGCATATCCATAAAACAGGGCCCACCCTAATTTCTTTTTAGGGGGTAAACCTTTTAGAGAATTTCTCTCAAGGGAAAAAAAAAATTTTCCCCTTTGGGACTCACCATTTAAACCGGGCTAAAGAAATGGGCCAAATGATTTCTTACAAGGGTTGGGGGAAAATGTTAGTATCCTTTTATTCCCAATGTTTTTAAAGATCTTCAAAAAGGGAAAAACGTGCCAAACGTCCCTTTAGATACATCAACCATTGGTATAATGCAAAGGGGCATCGCAACCAATAACTCATTTCAATTTTTCTACTTACTATGTTATAAGGGGGGAGATTGTTTTTTTAAACTTCCACTGACATCGTTTTGGGGGTCCCGGGGGTTCGGGCTCCCGCATAAACCGCGGGGGCGCTGGGTTTTTACTGAAACTCGGCAACCGGGCACAGAGACATCCCCCACAAAACGCAGAGGAAAGGGGGTTTTTCAAATTTCCCAAGGAAACGAAGGGGATGCTTCGCCAACCGAAAAAGGATTTTCCGCCCCCCTCTGGGCCCGTATTGACAGCGCCCCCCCCAAAAAAAAAAATAAAAACAAAAAAATGTGGATTTTAGAGGGATTTGCAGCGTAAAGATTTTTAAAAATAAATGGCTGGGGAAAAGACATGGCACGATGGTTTTATTAAACGATATTTCCAATTTTTTTGGGTGAAAGGGAACAAAAAATTTCATCTTTGCATATCTAGAAGAACAAGATTTTAAAATATAGCGGAGCAATTAAAAAAAGTTGAATTACCAATTAAAAATCAAAAGAAAATAAAAGCATCTTTAATAACCCTATATAAAAAAAGGAAACAACCGAAATACCAATTGTATGCAACCCCGAAAAAAAAAAATTTAAAGACTGTATTGCAGAGGACCAAAAATTTTTCTTTTTTAAAACAAAAAGCAAAAGAGAGATCAATATTCAAGATAAAAATAGTTCCCAAAACGATTTTAAATAGAGGGAACAATTACAAAGTATCGGACCTTAAAAAGACACAAAAGAGGGATTAAAAAGCACAATGCAGAATTATGACAATTATAAAAACACTAAAATTAAGCTGCTCATTTAGACCTGAGGAAAAACCCTCTTTAATCATGAATCCTTTTGCTTCGCCTGGAAAAACTTTTGCAATATCCCCCCCCAAATCGAATGCCGTATCACTTCAAAGCTTCAAATTTGACTCGGTATGTTTTCCACCATGCCCCTTCATTCACATTTTTTCCCAATGGGGTGTCTTTTTTTATTTCAAGCTCCTGATGCTCCAAAATCCTATTTTCCAGGGTCTTATGTTTTACCTACATTTTAAAAAGGAAGGAGCAGTGGCCATAGAGACATTAGGGGATCTACAATGACAAAAGTCCTAATTTCAAAGGAAGTTTATTGACATGGCTATAGAAATTTTTGGGTGGGTTTACCATTTGAGGTTTTACAATGACCACATTAAAACAGCCTTTTAGGCTTCTTTAAAGCCATGATTCGGGTTTTAACCAGGAAAAGATGACATATGTCCCAAACCCTTCCCCCCAAAATCCTGCCTCCCTGTACGGATCTGGGGATAAGATGGAGAACTTTATTAAGATCACTATCCATCCCCAAGACCTCCCAAAGTCTTGCCCAAAAAGGCCCTGAATGGAAGTGCCCGGCAAAGGGGCCTATTAGTCTGACTAGGCTGTGATGTCTCTTTTTTTTTTGGAATAAGGGGTTTTTTACGATCTTGTGACAGTGCGGTTAATCTTCCTTGATCTTTTTTTTGGGTACCCTATTAAAGAATCTTTGCTCCGGGTCCCGGGCCTTTTTTATAAATTCAAGAATTTGAAAGTTTCTCCCTTTTTGAGAAACGAAACCCTTTGGAATTCCCTCTTTTTAACGGTAAAAGGATGCCAACTTCTCCAATAGAAGGCTGTTGTCGCCGGGGTTTCGATAGACGTAGTTTTATAATTTACCAGAAAATTTCTCTTTTTTCTCCACACAAGGGAAAACGAGACTCTTGTTTTCCCCTTTGGGGGTGAAACTCAGCCCTATCCCGGGTTTGAATTTAAAATACTACCCATTTGTTAAAAGATCCCCTGGACCCGCCCCCAAAACAAAAATGTCTCATTAGGGCCCAGAGGGCAATGCTAGATTGGGCAAGATATCAACTCATCCTGAAGACAATGTCGCCTCCACCAGCCCCGGGCAAGGGTTTAAATTTAAAAATGTTTTGCTTTTACATTTAGGAAAAAAAAAGTGTTTTTAAACACACATCAGAAATTTTTCCCGCCCATTTGGGAGCGCAATTTTTTCCAAGGGTTACCCAAGCTTGTTTTCTGGGTCTTGAGTCAAAACAGGTGTATATCATATACGATATCATCATCAACAGTGTCTTACATTTTAGAACAAACTATGTCAGACAGAAGGGGGCAGTCTCTGCACCGCGAGTGGGAGTGGCACAAACTTCCTGGGAACAGGCCCGGGTCGCAGCACAGCAAGGGGACGCCCAAGAGGGGTCATCGGGAGGCCACAACTGCCCGCTGTCATCTAGGGCCCGTGTGTTGTTCGAACCCAAGGGGTTCTTGATTGGTTGACTGGTATCCTTTCCCCGATGACAATTGAAACCCAGGCCAAAGGCGGGGGGGAACCTCAACACAACCATTATTTTGGGGGGCCCAAGGCGGGCGCGGCCCCTCACCTGTCTTCAGCCCCGCCTCTTCCCACCCGGTTTTCCCTCACCGGGTTTACTATGGGGTCGGGTCAGCGCCATATATACAAAGATGAAAATTTGGGGGGCAGTCACAGCTACTTGAGCGAAAAAAAGGGGGAAATATGCCTGTTCTTGAGTAGGCGGCAAAGTAAGATGGAAGGTTGGCATGGGAGGTCATGTGTGGAAGGTCACTCGGCATACCAAGACCGGGGATGGGGAAGCAGTGACGATGAAACACAAATAAAGTGATTTCCGCCGCACTTGGGGGCCCGGTGAGGAAGGTTTCCCAAAAACTCGGGGAAAAAGGGGGCTCAGCTTGCCGTCGGGGCAGACGCACCCAAAGGGGGTCGTGTGGGTGGTCAGCAGGATAGCACGGGGTTTTAGGCGGGAAAGGGGCCACGGGGAAAAAAACCCGTTGCAGGCCAAGAAAGTAGCACACAGGGCCAGGAGCAATGCGGGGGGCAGTGCACTCAGTGCGAGCGTTGGCGGTAAAACCGTACTCGGCGGGTGTCGTTCTTTGAAAAAGACACTAGGGGACCCAAATATAGTATTTGTAGAATTGGCAAAAGGAAGCGTCCCAGGGAAAGTAACTTTGGGCACCAGGGCCCTGCGTAAACACATGCAGCGTCACCATCCGGGTGGCCTGGGGGAAACGGGTCAGATGTGGTGGCCCCTCCGCCCCGCAGCAACGCAGCAGGCCCAGTGGCACCATCCCATTGCAGCCCAAGTAAAGGCTCCACCCCTCTGCAAAGGGGACTTTTTCTCTTTGACTTATCTCCGGTCCGTGCTCCTGCTCCCCTACCAGGGCCCAGCAGTGTTCACGGGGCGATTGCAAAGAGAAACTTGGCCAACCATCCTAAGGTGCAGAGCTCCTGCCCTGCCCAAGTTTTGAACTGCGTCCCTCCTTCCCCAAATGGGGGACTCTGCCCCGTTCAGAAAACAAATGGCTTGTGCCGAGCGAAAGGAGAGTTTCCAAGCCGTAATTTTTTTCCCAAAAAAGGCAGCCCCACACTTCAAAAATATGTAGAACAAAAGGTGGGTCATTTGGGTTTTATGGGTTTTTCCAAGGTGCAGCAGCGCGGACCCCTGGAGCTTAACTAGGGTAGGGCCATACAGTCCTTTACGGCCCCGGGGTGAATGTCTTCCAGAAAGGCAACCCCCAAAACTTGGAAGGACCCCGGCTTTTCCCCACTTGTCAAACGCTGCACCTGCCCCAATGCCCGCCTCTCCCCCTCCAACCCCAACCCCCCATCTCAGCCTCCACCAGTACTGCCCCTTTCCACCACATGTGTGGGGCACAGGGGGTGTCAGCACTACCCCTTGGCCCTTGCCTGGGCGAACAAGTCAAAAGGGGGAGGAACTGCTCCGCGTCATGAAAGCAAAAAATCGATGTGTGTCTTTCTCCGCGAACTCAAATCGGAACCATGGTGACAAAAAAGGGGGAGGAACGGGTGTCTCGCTGCCCAGGAGGGAGGTCCATGCGCCCTCTGCGCAGTTTCAACGGGTTGTAAAAGGGTTCCCTGAAGTCTTTTCACCGATCTTCAAACTTTTAAAAATGGCCGGAAACTGTGCATGCCTTTATCCTTTGTACAAAGCCAGGAAAACCCCCTCGATTGCAGGGGGCAGAACGGCCTCCCCCAACACAAAAGATATGCGATGTTTCCCCCCGCGGAATTCCACCTCACATTTGGGCCCCGTTTATAACAAGAAAGCCATTAAACGATTTTTTGATGATCCGGGCAGACAAATAACTCCCTGTGTAACTTTGTGTAGCCAGTGGCAGCTTTCGTGACACCTCCTTTTGTTGGTCATTCGAGGGGCACGTTATTTTCAGTCGCCAGGACTAGGGGATGAAAAAAATCTTTCCCCAATGCTTCTGCGGGAAACAGATGCGAAAAATCTGCTGGAGGGACTGGAGACGGGCGACTCTTCGTGGCCACATGATGGGGGTGGGGACTGAAAGGGGGAGGGGGGGAAACTTTGGAGCAGAAGCATTGTCGGGTGAAATGAGGGGATTTTTTTTACCCATTACAGAGAGAAGGAGGGGAGCGCTGGAGGGGGTGATGGAGTGAGGAAGACGGGGCAGATGCCCCCCAAAAGCACCGTGGCAGTATATGGGGAAAAATGGAGGCAGGGAGCCCCTGGGAGTCATTGTGCAGAGGGCCCGCAGCGGGGCTTTTTTGCCTGGCTATGACAGCCGAATGTCAGCATCCGGCAGAGGGATGACTTCTGGCTACCACCCTTTTGGGGACCCCTCGCACCGGTCCAAAGGGAGCCTTTTCCCACTTTTGGGGGAAACAAACTCAAATACAGGGGAAATCCCCCAAAAAACATTTGGGCTGCTGCCTATGGGGGCATCGTCCCTCTCTGACAGGTCTGCCGGGGGGTTCCCCCCTTTACTTCTATCCCGCGGCGCTGGGGGGGGGGGGGTAGACAGTCCAGCTCCATCATTTGAACCTAAGTTGGAGTCACTTTTTGAGACCCTTCCACCCGCCAGTGGGGGCAGCCCCAGCAGCCCAGCAGGCCCTTTGGAGCAGTCCCTGAACCAACGGGTTGTGCCAATTGGACAGCACTCTGCCCCTCATTTAGAAGATTCGCGGGACAAATGGGCACCAAACTGGATGTTGGCCGCAACTTGCCGAGTTTTGCAGTGGAGAAGCTCCCCCTGCCCGGCCTTATGTAAATCAAGGGGGGTGTTCAGTGCGGGGGGGGGCCAGTTACCCCCAAGGGGAAAACCCCGCTTTCCAGGGAAATGGGAACGCTACCTTTGTCAAAAATCAGCGTGGATCGGCAGGAATTTCCACAAACCAATGCCTTAGGGTCAGTCGGGTTAAAACCCCTCCTCACCATTTTTCTGATGCCCCCCCACCTGAGCCAACATTGCTGACGTTTCTCCATCGCCTATCCACCATCTTTAAGGGGCTGGTTTTTGCCACCCCCCTAACATCTGCATTGTGATACTCTATGCCCTATCTCTGCTGTTTTGCTTTTGCCGTGACATCCAAACTGTGTCTTTGGGGCCAGTTGCCTCACTGCTGCCTTGCCCTCCACACGTGTCATTGTGCCACTCCCCGCCCTCATGCTGCTCCCCCGCCGTGACCCCGCTCTCAGTCATTGTGCCACTCTGGGGTTTCCCCCTTTTTTTGCCACCCCCAAAATTTGTCATTGTGCCATGCCTGACTCATGCTGCTGCTTTTGTGACCTCCACACTGTGTTTTGGGCCACCCTGTCCCTAATACTGTTTTTTGCCCCCTCCAAAATGTATTGGCCACGCTGACCTAAAGTGCCGCCGTGACCTCACCTTGTGATTGTGCCCTCTGGGGCCTAATACTTTTTTTCCCGCCTCCGAATGTCTTGTCCACTGCCTATTCAAAACTGTTTTGCCCGCCGTGCCCCCAAAACCTGTTGATTGTGCCATTTGGGGCCCTAATACTTTTTTTGCCGCCTCCAAAAATGTTTTGTGCCCCCTCCCTGATCTCATACGTTGCCGCCGTTCCCCCCAAACCCCGTGTGATTGTCCCACTCTGTGGCCAAATATGTTTTTGCCGCCCCAAATGCATTGTGCCACTCCCTGATCTCATCTGTGTTTTCGTGCCTCCACCTGTATATTGTCACTCTGTGGCCTTACTGTTTTGCCGCCTCCAGAATGTCATTGGCCACTGCCAAACTCAATGCGGGGCCGTGACCTCCGCTCTCAGTCATTTACTCGGGGGCTTTGGGTTTTTTCCCACCCCAAAATGCCCTTGTGCCCTGTCTGACCTCTGCTGCTGTCGCCGCCGTCACCTCACACTCTGTCACTAATGTTTGCCACCTGACCTTCACTTTTTTTTTTAGTTTTTCGTGGCTGACTTTCAGGCTACTTTCCCCGCTTGAGTTTTTTGGTCATTTTGCCCTCTTGTGCCCGGGGAAATTTTTATAGTGAAGCTTTAAAAGGGAAGACCCAAAAAACACGGGCCCCCCCTCTGAAATTTTTAAAGCAGGGCACAAAGTTCACGCCCCCTGCGGGTCTGTGCAGCCTGGAAATAGCTGTTTTTTAAATCGATTCGTGCCGAAGTATTTCGGAACGAAACAAATTTTTGGGGAAATTCGGGAAGGACCAAATTTCGAATTTTTGAAAAATTCGCCCTCTCTACTAATATTACAATAATAAATAAAATACTATTCAGCATTTGTGGGGGTAATTTAAGGTTTATTTGCGGAGTGGTTTTGGGAAAATTTGGTCGGGTAATTGGGTTTTTTTGGTAGATTAGATGGTGTTTGTATTGTTGGTATTTGTTTACCAAAAATCAAGGGTTTCTAAGGGGGCCCCGGTTCTCTCATTTTTGCCCCTACTGAGGGTACATTCACAAGTAGTGTTGTCCAAATCTATCACTGCTTTATAGTGTTGCAGGGGTTAACTTTACATTACCCGACACTTCCCATCTTCTGGTGTTGTCACTCCAATGTCATATACTGTACATTGCCTATTCACGGATTTAGAATTCAAACCTTTCAGCGGTCTCACCCAACATTTTCAAAACCCCCCCTTTTAAAAAGCCACACATCCCCCCCACACAGGCCCCTGCCTGCTTCGCAAATTTTAACTTCCCCGGGGAAAAACCCAATTGAGGGGTTTGGTGTCACCCAGCTATCCTGGACATTGGATATCCTATTCAACATCCAGGAGAGCTGGGAGATGCTGCCAAACTGTGCCTGCACCTAAACCATTACACTACAACCAATATTTTAACCATACAGTGCCATTAGTTTTTATGCCGTTGTACACAGGTGCTTGCAGACTACAGTATAAATATTCAGTGCGTAACATCCATGACACCCCGGGGGCATTTTCTCTGATTGTAGTTGTTCACTTTCCCTTTTCTTCTCCATCCTGTTCAGACAGCCATGATGATGTCTCCCACCACTCATCTCTATAGAATTTGCCACATAAACATCTTAGAGTTCTAACTTTTCTAGCTCCTCCATACCTGTGCTCCAACTCTCTACAAATTCCCAATAGGGTGATAGGTGGAGGTAAAGTATTTATTAATCAATTACAGTGGATGCCTAAATAAATAACATACATGACATGTAGTCCTCCTCCCTTTTTTCATAACCTTGATTGAAATTATAGTAACAACAACGTCAAAACAAAAACTACAATATCCACGTGGTGCCGGGGCACAAAACATTTTAAAACTTGTCATACATAGCATCGGAACATAAAACAAAGGCCCAAAACGACGCTAAACATCAACTGATCCTAATACATATACAAATTACAAACATTACAAAAAAAAAAAAAGCATGGACTTATGAAGGGAAAAAAGGAAGAGAAAAGAGTGAGAGGTGAGGGAAAGGGCAAGGTAAAAGCAGCATCTTCAGCCTAATACTATCAGGATGGGAAGTTCTATGATTATTGGGCCCTTTCCACCCCAAAAATACCAGCTCACAGCCAGCCATGAAGTGGACCATCACATACACTTCTAACGGTTTCTCGGCTCTTCCCAGTACCCCTGGTACCTTGGGTACTGGGGTGGCACCCAGTTTTCTATAATAAGAAAACTAGGTGCACCTATGGGAAATGGGCTGTCCCCCAGCTTTACTGGACACTGAATAGGTGATCCAGCATCCAGAAAAAAACAGTTGAAAACCCTGTTCCCCAGTGGCCCCCAGAAAGGGAATGCCACCTGTCGGGGATGGGTGTCAGCATTCAGCCAAAGCTGAGTGATATCCCATCCCCCACAGACAGCACCAAGAAACTGGGTGCCACCTGTGGGAGATGAGTTGTTACCCAGCTTTACTGGACACTAGATAGGCTATCTAGTGTCCAGTAAAGCTGGGTGACAACCCAACCCCCACTAAGGAGACACAGAAAAAAATCAGAGGTACTCACTGTGATGTTGTTATAACTATCCAATGTGTTCTTTGCTGTTCTTTAATTTTGCTATGTCTGACTTTTAACAGTGATGTATTAAGGGAGGAGACTGACTTTTGAGGGGGGGAAATCTAGACGGGGGGATGGGTGGTATGGAAAAAAGGTTTTTGTCAAAGAAATCTATTCCCCAGTGATGATGGGACCATAAAATTGCTATTTGCCAAAAAAACGCCCTAAGTTTTTTATGATTCAATAAAACTACAAATTTTTAATCTTTTGTGGATTGACACAGGCGCTGGATATCACCATTTAAAAAATATCCTTTATTTGGGAGCAGTTCTCGGGGCTCCCTTTTCCCCGCGCTGATTCAAACCATCTGAGTCTGGGTGAGCTGAAACATTTTTTTCTATTTTTTGCTAGTATCCCAGAGTGGACTTATTCCAGGTGATCTGAATCCTCACTACAACACCACAACTGGCAACAAGGATTAAGAATCATCAGTAATGGTATTTCAAAACAGAAATTTTGTACAAAGATAAAAAGCTGCACCGCCCGTCCTGTTTACCTCTTTTCCGCATTTGATTGCACCCGCCCCAACAAACTTTGCACACGCTGGATTTAAAAGGCTAAAAAGCTTTGAGATATTTTACAAGAAAGGGGATTATTCAACAGAGAAAAGAGACAGACAGACAGACAGACACACATCAGGATAGCATCCCGCAGTCCACAGCATCAAATTTCCCCATGATCCCCTGCACTGGGGAAGTGGGCCCGCAACCCGTCCCAAGCATCTGTGCCAGGAACGCTCGGGAAAAAGAAGGGGCTGCAAGGGCTCCCTAGCCCTAACACCCCGCCATTTTCACAGACAAAACTGAAAAACACTGTATAAAAACACAACACGTATACAACCAGACACTATTTACACACATATGCTATAAATACACTATACACAGACTCTACTTACAAACAGATGCAATATACACATATATGCTATAAACACACTATAAACATGCTATATACAATCAGATGCTATATACCACATGTTATACAAATTTAAAAAATGTCAAACGGGGTATATGACACATATACAAAAAACATACATAAACACATCTTTATATACCAAAGCTATAAAAACACATGTTTTTATTACACACTAATATACTGTCGAAAAAATAAAGGGAACACTAAAATCAACATCCTAGAACTCAAAAGAATGAAAAATTTCATTGCATTTTTTTATTCATTACATAGTTTGAATGTGTTGAGAAACAATAAACATGAAATTGATCAATGAAAATCAAAAATGAATATCCCATGGAGGTCTCGATTCGGAATGATACTCAAAACAGTGAAAAAAACAATTTCAGGGGTGACCAACTTGTTTAAAAACCCCCGGGCGGGAAAAAGGCTCAGTCGTGTGTGTGGGACTGCGCGTGTCTTTGGGCCCCCTACAATGCCTGGGGATGTTGTGGAGGTGGGGATGTTTTCCCGGGGATTTTTTTTAAAAATTGATGCAATACTGGTCCGACGTAGTTTAATGAATCCATTCCAATCCAAAAGGAAAACCTGAAAAAAAACAAAACCCCCCATGGGGCATCTCCCTCATTCCCAACATAAAAAACCTTTTCAGCCCTCAGAAACCTGGGTGAAACCCCCCACTGCACGCTCCCAAAAAAGCTGGGTGCCTGCTGTGGGGGGAAAGGGCACACCCAATGCGAATAGTTTATCTAGACCCCAGGAAAGATGGATAGGCCTTTGGGGAGCAGGGATGGAGGAGGTGATGGAGATCACTTACCTCCCTTGAGGCAGAGAAAAAAAAATCTAACTTTATGCTAGCTTAAATATACTGCCCATGGGGCTGTTTAGAAGTAATAAAACATACAGAATTGTGCAAACGTTTTAGGCAGTATTAATAGTTAATTTTTATAAATAAACAAAATGCAAAGTGTATGGACAAAATTGAAATCAAAATCAAATCAGTATTTGCCGTAACCACCCTTTGACTTTTGAAGTCATGTAAGTGATAAAATGGATCCACAGAGCCCTGATCTCATCATCAACAAGTGTGTTTGGTATTACATAAAGAGACAGAAATTTTTGAACAAGCCTACATCAGAAGATCATACGATTGGTAGTTCTCCAAGATGTTTGGAACAATCTCCCAGCCGAGTTCTTTCAAAACTGTGTACAGGTACCTAGAAGAAGATGCTGATGGTATTTAAGTGTGGTCACATTAAATATTGATTTGATTTACATTTGTTTTGTGTTCTTTCACTTTGTATTTTGTTAATTGATAAAAATACTCTACTAACACTTCAATTTTTTTCCACACCTGCCTAAAAAGCATTAAGACAGGTCCTACCAAACTGCACCTTGCTTATGCTAAGCGAAAACTTGGAACTTACTGAAAACATATCACTAAAAAAGACTAATGAGGTAACTATAAAATAAATTAATCAAGAAGATATTTATCAATGCCACAATGGTATAAAAAAAATGTGAGAGAAAGAAGTATATACATAGGGGTAAAGAGGGATAGACAACCAACCAGTGCTAAAGATATTTACTCACCTCAGGCTCAGCTGGTAACAAGAATTGTCCAAACTAAGTCCAGATAGCATTCTAGATGCTAGTCTACAAACTATCCACAAAGAAGCATTGGCACTATTGTATACAAACATTGGAATTAGTCCGCTAAAAATATATAAATGTATCTATCCCCTATTAAGCCCTGCCTTCCAGGCACAGTAATCGCTCTAAAAAGGGCGCCCTCACCCTATGAAGGTTATCCCTGTAATGCCCTATGTAATATGAGATGACCCAGATGATATACAAAAAATGAATATAGCAAGATTGGCCATGCAAAAATTGCCCGTTCTGTCATGTTTCCCTGTATCTCTGTCACGGTTCTTTAGGGATACTATCGCAAAAGTAGAATAATTATATAAATACATTTGTTTTACTGTAAATAACCACTGGACATGCCACAAAGTATGCACTTAAGGTAAGGAAATGTCCAGGCACTAGTATGCGTGAGGACATATATTAAAGGGTTAGAGGGTGTATGACCTCCGACAGATACCCTCATGGTCAGGAAGATGATGAAAGTTGTCAGCTGATCTTTTCAGGTCTCGTGAGTATATTTTTTAGCACTGGTTGGTTGCCTATCTCTCTATTCCTATGATTATACTATTTTCTGTCTTCCGTTGTTTTATATCATTGATATATATATATATATTGATAATTTTCTTTTAAATTTATCTAGAAAAAGTTACGTTTTAGTCTTTTTCATTGATAATTTTAAGTAAAAATATAAATACAATACAAAGATTTTATGCATGTACACCTCAAATACAACAAATTCTCTACAATAACATTACATCTGTTAGTATATTTTGACCATACTTTTAAATAATTGACCTTTAAGCACTTCATATATTCAGATCATCACTTGCTAGGATAATAAACACCTCTTGTTGATGTTGGATGAAAAATTTAGCCTTCACACTGTTAATTCAAAGTGGAATATGGAAAGTACACAAAGTGCCAAATTAAATGTGACATTTATGTGTTTGTCTACTGCAAGCTTAAGCTGTTACAGAAATGGAAAAAATCTGCTGAATGATCTGTCAGGTTTTAGCACCTGGAGGCTGCATGTCCATATCTCAGCTTTCCTACAATGTCTACAAGTCATCTGTATCTGGACAAAATGGCATTAACATTAGGCACATTCTATGGGAAACAGATGTATTCTATTGCGTTGATGAGGAACATATTGTGCAAGAGGACTTTGTGGTTATTTAGGACACAGCAGAAGGCAAAAACATTTCTGTACCTTCAACCTTCAATGGCAGCACATGTTAACTGGTTATAGACAAAAAATTATACTTTAAACTTTTGAATTACATTTTTTACTTAATGTCATTTATTTATGATTTACTTTACGTCATTTATCTAGGATACTCACCTAACATGCTGGATTCGAATCACACAAATTACATATAGCCACCTTTGTTACATCCCAAAATAAAAACAGACCTTCAAGAAATAAAGACCCCAATCAAGATATTCTAGAAAGTTCCACTTTTGCTTCATTGCACCACAGAACAGAATTCCACAACTCCCGTGACACATAAAAACAAAACTAAAACTTTTTGGGCCTATGGATCAGTTCCATGCCTGTAAAAAAGGAAAAGGAAGGCATATGCTGATAAAACCCCACCCTACTTTAAAAAAAGGGGGTTTAACCTTTTTATGCTAAAATGGCGCTTTTTTTTTCTTTGGGCGCTGTAAACCTGAGCTTTTGGGGAAGAATCAGATGGTTTTAAAATCAATTACTGTATCAAGGAATTGTAGGAAAATTAAAACCCTTTTTTTGAAGGACCTGAAGATTGGGGCATCTTGGGATTTTCCCCCCCAAGGACAATGATCCCAAACATACCTCAAAGTCCATCAAAAAATTGCTTTAGAAAAAATCACCTTCTTAGCTTTAAAACCCCTTTAAAAATTTTTTTTTGATGGGTTTTTAAGAAAAAAAGTAGTTGAAGCGTGCATAACAAAGAATAATAGTCAAATGGAGGCTGTAGCCATGAAGAATGAGCTAGGACTCCTTTGAAACGGTGCTAAAAGGTGGTGTCTGTCTATGTTTCATGCTTGGAGGGTTATAACAGCTAAAGTGAACTCTACTAAGTACAAAAACACTTTTCATGAAGGGACTGAATACTTTTTTTCCCCCTAAAAATAACCCTTAAAAAGGTTTCATTTTTGTTTAAATTTTTCGAGAACTTACTTTTATTCATTATTTTAAAGCATTTAATTACATATACGGTTGAAAAAAATACACGTCATAAAGTTAAACCCCAAGGGGTTGGGGAAAATGGGGATAAAAGGGAGGGGGAAAGGAGTGTTTTTAAGCTTATTTTTTTCTCCACTAAAGGAAAAAACCCCATTTTTAAAACCCTTAAGGATAGAGCCAATCTTCCCTAAAGGAAGGTTTCATCCCTGATCTCAAAGTTGCAACCATACTGGATCCAGATATTTTATATGGCTACTTGAGTGTTAATATATTTTAGTAGAAAGTTGTTATCTAAACCTTTCTTGAAGCCAACATCTTTTTCCTGCTGGGCCCAAACACCTTCGGGCAGGCAAAATTCCAAAATTTCACAGTTCCTTAATGAAAAAGGGACTTTTCTCCTCGGGAGTTTTCAACCCTTTTTTTAAACCAGACAAAAGGAATACCCCTTTTTTTTGGGGGGGTTTTTAAAGGAAATAATTTTTCCCCCATACTTTTATTTGTGGGGTTTTTTATAAAACTTATTTCCATATTTTTGGCAAACGTCTGAAATTTTCCCAAATTTTTGGGAAAGGGAAAAAGAAAGTTATCTTGGACAAAAAAATTTGAAAAAAAGGCAAAAATTTTCAACCGGGTCAACTCAAAAACCCTCTTCCAACACGGGGGGGGGGGGGGGGGGGGAAATAAAATTTTTAACCCATACAAAAATTTTTATTTTTGTTTAAACTAAAATTAAAAACCCAGGGCCCCCATGGAAAAAAAATTAGAGAAGGGCCAAATTTGTTTCCTACGAAGGGGAAAAATTCGTTAAAAATTTTTCCCGGAAAAAACTTGGGTTCTAACGAAGTTAAATTTTGGGGGATTTTGGGGTTAACGAAGTGTTTTTTGGGTTTGAAAAATGGCTGGCACATGGCGTTACATGGGCCAAACACTCTGGGAGGAAGAAGGGCAAGCCTCTTTTACATGTGCAAAAATGCCCCCAAATCAGAGCCCGGGCAGGATTCTGTGACTCACCGCACTTTTATAAGTCCTCTCCCTGTCGACTAGAGAAGGTGCTGCCGCGGCGGCTTTAAGGCTCTTACTGAAGAACGTTTTTTTAAATAGAGATTTTTGGGATTTAACCCAGCTTGTCTCAGAGCTGCTTCTCTTAACGCCAAATTTCTGATTTTGGGGGGAAATTGGATCTGAAGTCCAGGTCCCGTCCAATGAAAGTTTCATAACTTTTTAAAATGTTTATCTCCTCCCCAGCCCCTTAAACCCCGGGGGGATCTAACCCTTTTTCCGGTTGTATTCATTTAAAGAAACAGCGTTTTTAAAATACAAATCCCAAATTTTTTTTTGGGTTTGCTAAATTTTTTTTTTTTCCCAAATTTTTACACCCGGGGGTTTTAATTTAACGTTTTCTGCTGTTGTGGTGACAAAAAAACCGTCTTTTTTCACCGAAAAAAAATAAAATTTTTCCTGTAGCCAATTCACAAGCAATTTTTAATTAAATTTTTTTCATTTTTTGTGTAGCGAAAGAAAACCCCCAAATTGTAACACCCCTAAAAAGCTCTTTTTTTTGTGGTTGCTAAAATTGTTTTGGGCAATTTAAACCCGGGGGTTTTTAATTAGGCGTTTTTTTTTCTGCGTGGGACTAAAATAAACCGCCTTTCACCGAAAAAAAACTTTTTTTCCTGAAGCCTAATTAAACAAGCGAATTTTAAATTTAAAATTTTTTTCTCTTTTGTTACCCGAAAAAAAAGGGCCTTTTGTAAAACGCTACAAACCCTCGTAGTTTGGGGTTTGCTCAATTTTTTTGGCGAAAATTAAACACCCCGGGGGGTTAATTAAGCTTGTTTTTCTGCGGAAGTAAACTAAAAAAAAAACCGCCCTTTCACCGCCAAAAAATACATTTTTCCTGAAGCCAAATTTCAAAAGCAAAGGGTTTAAATTTTTAAAAATTTTTTCTTTTGTTTTTTGTAAAAAAAAACACCCTTTTGTAACACGCTACAAAGCTCGTAGTTTGGGGTTGCTCAATTTTTTGGCGCAATTTACATCCGGGGGTTTAAATTAAAGGATTTTTTTTTCCTGCTGGGGTGACAAAAAATAAACTTCTTTCACACCAAAAAAATTCTTTTTTTCCTGTGGGCCTAATTAAACAACCCAAAGGGTTAATTAAAATTTTTTTTTTTTTCCCCTTTTTTGTTTTTTGTAGCGCAAAACACCCATTGTAACACACTAAAAAAGCCGTATTTTTTGGGTTGCTAAATTCTTTTCCCAAATTTTTACATCCGGGGTTTTAATTTAAGCGTTTTTCGCATTGTACTCAGTAAAAGAAACTTTTGTTTTTTCACCGCCACAGAAAAAAATTCCCTGTAGCAAAATTTCAAATCCAATTTAAAATTAACCCCGGTTTGTGCTTTTAAATTCATAAAATACACAGATTTTTTTCAAACGGCACATACAAGAAAATTTTTTTTTCCGCCCTTTTTGTGGAGCGAAATTTATACCCAAAGGGGGTTACCCAACCCTTTTTAGTGGGGGTTTATTTTTAATCAAAAAACAGGGTGGGGTATTTATCAAAATACAGTACTTCATCAAACAGTGTTGTAAAATTTTAGAACAAACAGTATGTCAGAAAGAGAGGTTGGGAGGCTCTTCACCTGCGAGTGGCAAGGACAAACATTCCAGGCCCAGGTCGCAGCACACAAGGGGAAGTTTTCAGCAGGGGGCAAACGGGGGAGGCCACAACTGGGCCGCTGTCATCTAGCGGCCGTGTGCGACTAACAACGCAAATGTTCCCTTTTATTGGTTTTCTAGGGGCATCCACTTTTCCCCCCCAGAAGACATCTGACAACCCCCCGCCAAGAGTCGGGGGGAAAAGTCCCGACCCAACCCTTAGTTTGGGATGGCCCGGGGGTGGGTCCCCGCCCCCTCACCCATCCTCAACCCGCCTCTGTCCCATCCAGTTTTCCCCCAGCCAAGTTTTACTTAAATTTGGGCTGGGCTCAGCGCCATATATAGCGAGGAGAACAATTTGAGGGGGGGCAGTCAAACAAATTACTTGGGAGCGAAGAAAAAGGGGCCCCAAAAACCCCTGCTTCTTGCAGTAGGCGCAAAAGTAAAAAGATGTGGAGAGTGGCATGGGGGGTCATGTTTGTGAGGGGGCAGCCTCTGCATACCAAGACCGGTGATGAAAGGGCAGCATTTACGATGAAACACAAAAAAGATGAGGGTGTAAACCAAAAACAACACTTGGGGCCCCAGTGAAAGGGAAGGGCTTTATCACGTCAGGAGAAAGGGCATCAGCTTTTTGCGTCAGGCAGCGGTGCAGCCACAAGTGGGTTTTTGGGCCGTTAGTCCCCAGGGGAAGGGAGCAGCGTGAGGTCGGGGAACAAGCGGCCACGGGGGAAAAAAAAACCCCCCTTTGCAGTCCCCAAAAATTTGCGGCACAGGGGCCTTTGCTGGCAGCGGCGGTTTTGAGCATTCATTTCGGGGGAGTTGGCGGGAAAATTTCCCATACTCGAGGTTTTGGCCCGTTCTTTGCAAGAAAACCGAGGAGCCGCAAATTGGTATATTTAGAATCGCTGCAGAAAGTGAACTTTCCCCGGGAAACTAACGTTGACAAAGGCCCTGCGTCAAAAAACATGGGAGCCCTCCCATCCAGTGGGCCCGGGAGAAACGTGTCAGATTGGTGGGCCATCCTGCCGCCCGGGAGCAACAGCAGCGCCCTTTGGGACCATGGGCCCTTTGCAGCCAGGCCCAAGGGCTCCACCACCTCAGAAGGGGGGCTGTTTTTTTCTTTTACATCATCTCCCGCCCCGATGATCCTGGGTCCTCGCTACTCATGGGGGCCAGCAGCTTCCAAAGAGACAACAGTAATGCGTCCAACCCTCTTAAGGTGCAGCAGCTGACCATGCTCCGTCCAAATTGTTTTTGGGACTTTCATCCCTCCCCTTTTTCCCAAAAAAGGGGGCCTGCACCCCTTCAAGAACTAAAAGGCTTGGGGCCGAGCCGAGAAAGGAGATTTTTCCCAAACCGTAAAAAACCCTTTTTCCCAAAAAAGGGAGTACCACACTTCATAAATATGTAGAACAGAAGGGGGGCCAGTCCCCTTTAGCTTAACGGGTTTTTTCCCCAAGGGGCCCGGCACGCGGAACCCTCCCGGACTGGGAACTCGGTCCAGGGCCCCGTACATGTCCATTTAAAGGCCCACCCGGGGGATTGTGCCCTTTCCCGCCCCGGCCCCACCCCAAAAACTTGACAGGAGAAAGCCGCTTTCTCCTCCACATTGTCCCAAAATTCTGCACCTGCGCCAATGTCCACCTCCTCTTCCCTCCTCCACCAACCCCCATCCCCAGCCCCCACAAAACTGTTTTCCAAACCAAAACCCCATGTTAGGGCACAGCGTGTCCCCGCATTCTACACCGGCTTTTCCCAGCAAACAAAAAATCACACAGGGAGGAACTCTCCCCCGTCATGCACAAGAAATTTGATGTGGGGCTTTCTCCCGTGCCAAATGCAATGGGAACCATGGTACGGACAATGGGAGGAACATGGTGTCCGCGCTGCCCCGGGGAGGGATGGCTGCACCTGCAGGCGCATGTTCAATTGGTTGTGAAAAGTTCCCTGAAGCTTACCGATCTTCAGGATTCTGAAAATGGCCGGGAAACGTGCATGCGTTCATCCATTCCTACAAAGCCAGGAAAAACCCTCCTCGAGTTCAGCGGCGAAGGGGCCTCCCCAACCCACTCTGATATGGATGTTTCCACTCGTTAATTTCCGCCTGAACATGTTGGAGACGTATGAATAGGAAAGGCCAATAACGTTTTTTTTGATATCAGGCGGACAGGAGTATCCCCTGGTAACTTTGATGTCAGCCTGGCAGCTCATGCGTGACACCTCCCGTTTGTTAAGGGCCATTCGGGAAGGCCATGTTTTTTGTCAGCCGCCAGGACTAGGGGATAATAACGTCATTCCACCTTCATGTCCTTTAACAGATCAAAAAAATCTGTCTGGGCGGGGACGGGAGACGTGGCGACTACATCTCGCGTCACATGAGTCCATTTGGGACTGAAAGGGAGGAGGAGGAGGAGGAGGACATTGGAGCAGAAGCATTTCTGGTGAAATGAGGGGTTTTCAAACCCCAGGTACAAGAGAAAGGAGCAGGGCAGCTGGAGGAGTAGAGGGAGATGGGGAAGACGAGGCAGATGACCCGCAAGCACCATGGCTTACAGTGGAATGGAGGCGGGAGCCCCTCGGAGTCACTTGTCAGTGGCCCGCAGCATGCTGTTTGCCTGGCTATGACAGCCAATAGTCAGCTTCCCCGGGAAAGGGATGATTTTTGGTTTTTCCACCCTATTGGACCTCGCTACCCGGCCAAATGGGACCTTTTTTCCCAGCTATTAGAGGGGGGACAAACTAAATACTATAGGAAAACCTCCCCTGTCCGTTGGGCGCTGCCTATTGTGGCATCGTCCCTCCTCTGACGGGCTACCCGGGGTTTCTTCAGCGTCATGTACTACTGCCGCGGCGCTGGGGGAGGGTGGGGGGGGGCGGGCAGTACCAGCTCCACACACAACCCAATCTGGAGTCACTGATTACAGCTTCCTTTAAACCCCCCTGTGAGGGGGGCAGGGCGCCACCAGCAGGCCTGGGGCAGAACCCCCCGAACCAACGGGTGGGGCCTACTTTGGGCACCGTGCCACCCCAGTTGAAAATCCACTGGACTCTGGGGAGCCAAACGGAGTGTGGCCGCAACTTCCGGTTTTTAGTGGAGAAGCTGTCCTCCCGCCAGTAGTGTGGCATAGAGCGGGTGTTCATGCGCGGGGGCCATTGTTACCCCAAGGAGAACCCGCTTGTCCACGGAAATGTGGAACGACTGACCTTTGTCAAGATGAATCAGGCGTGGATCGGCCAGGATTTCCACACACCAATGCCTTAGGCGTCAGACTACATCGGGCCCATGACGGCTCACCCAAACTGTGAGAAATGAGTCTGGGTTCAAACTACCTGCCTCAGCCATTATTCTGATGCCGCCACCCACCTGATGCCACACATCTGCTGCCAGTTTCTCCATCTGCCACCAACCATCTTTACCAGGGACTGGTATTGCCACCCACCTCCACACTCTGTCATTGTGCCACTGTCTGACCTCATGCTGCTGTGGCTGCTACTGTGACCTCCACACTGTGTAAATGTGCCAATCTCTGACCTCCTGCTGCTGCCACCGTCACCTCCACTCTCTGTCATTGTACCACTGGGTGGCCTACTGCTGTTTTTCCCCCTCCAGAATGTCATTGTGCCACTGTCTGACCTCATGCTGCTGCTGCCGTGACCTCCACTCTCTGTCATAGTTCCACACTGTGGACTACTCCAGTATTTGCCCCCTCAAGAAAGTCATTGTGCCACTGTCTGACCTCATGCTGCTGTGGCTGCTGCCGGGACCTAGACACTGTGTCATTGTGCCACTCTGTGGCCTATTCCTGTTTTTGCCACCTCCAGAATGTCATTGTGCCACTGTCTGACCTTTTGCTGCTGCCCGTCCCCCTCCACTCTCTGTCATTGTGCCATTCTGTGGCCTACTCCTTTTTTTTGCCACCTCCAGAATGTGATTGTGCCACGTCTGACCTCATGCTGCTGCTGCCTTTGACCTCCACTTTCTGTCATTGTGCCACTCTGTGGCCTGCTCCAGTTTTTTGCCACCCCAGAATGTGATTGTGCCACTGTCTGACTCATGCTGCTGCTGTGGCTGCTGCAGTGACATACACACTGTGTCATTGTGCCACTCTGTGGCCTATTCCTGTTTTTGCCACCTCCAGAATGTTATTGAGCCACTGTCTGACCTCATGCTGCTGCTGCCATGACCTCCACTTTCTGCCATTGTGCCACTCTGTGGCCTACTCCTGTTTTTGCCACCTCCAGAATGTGATTGTGCCACTCTTTGACCTCATGCTGCTGCCGCCGTCACCTCCACTCTCTGTCATTGTCCACTCTGTGGCTACTCCTTTTTTCCCACCTCCAGAATGTGATTGTGCCACTGTCTGACCTCATGCTGGCTTTTTGCTGTGGCTGCTGCCGTGCCCTTTAAACACTGTGTCATTGTGCCACTCTTGGCCTATTCCTGTTTTTTTTACCACCTCCAGAATATCATTGTGCCACTCTCTGACCTACTGCTGGTGGCTGCTGCCGTCACCTCCACACTCTGTCACTGATGTTGCCACCTGAGCCCTCAGCTTGTTTTTTTTTCCACTGGCGCTCCCATGAACTTATCAGGCTACATTCCCCCTTCAGTTTTTTGGTCATTTTTTGCCCTCTTAAGTGCCCAGGGAATTTTATAGTGAAGCAATTCTAATAGCGGCAGCAGTCATGTGCGTGTTATTCTAAAACACAACATTGTATGAAGACCAAACCAAGCTCCCTCTGCATATTTAAGCATGGCACAACGTTCTACAGCACCCTGTAGGCTCTGTGCAGCCTGGAAATAGCTGTTTTTTAACGTGATTCATCCCGAAGTAATTCAGAGCGAAGTTATTTTTTGTCGGGAAATTCGGCGAAGTGAGCGAACCGAATTTCGAGAAATTCGCCCATCTCTAGAGATTATCCATCATTTAGTGTGGTCTTTCTATAAACATTTTTTTATGTAGACAATCAATTTTCACAATTAAGATATTTTTTTCCCATAAACATTATTAAAGTCAACTGTCTTTGTACAAACTGCATTGGAAAAATGGATTCTTATTGATGCCTAAGGCTAAAAATGTTTCATATATGAGACTCAGAGGGTCAAATTGAATTATTATAAACAAAACATGCATAGTCATTTAGTAGAGGTTCAGAGTTTACAAAGCACAGATCATGATTTGAGAAGTTAGAGAATCACATCTCAATGTGGGGGTTTTTTGGTGAATTGGGCTTTTAATTGAAGTTTGTTGTTGGAAAGACTGGAAAACATCATTAAGACTTGTCCCCACGGCAATATTATTGAATGGTTTTCGGTTTTTTTAAAAAACTTTTCATAAACCATCTTTTCAATTTTTAAACATTAAACCTTCTATAAAAAAACCCAATGCAGGGGTCCCACACGCAGGGGTTTTCGGGCGGGGACGGTTTTTTTAAGACCGTGGCATCCGAAAAAAAAAAATACTTTGGGTTTTCATTTTTCCCGCCTGGTTTTCGGGAATTTGAAACAAGTCTTTAAAATTTGGGGGAGGGGCTTTTTTTACAAAACAGTAGAAAAACCCGTCTCCCTGCATTTTATTCCGGGCCTTTCCCCCGGACACAAAAAGAAATTTGGGCCGTTTTTTGGGCCCAAAACAGTATTTAGGCCACAAAAGTGGCCAGTGCAAGAGTTGGAGGGTTAACCCCGAAACACCCCATGAGGTATAGAAGATTTGGCAAAAAGGGCCCACAGTGGGGAAATGTCAGGGCACCAGCAAAAACCCAGCAGAACCCATAGGCCCCTAGAGTGGCACAATGACAGAGGAGTGGAGGGGGGGTGGAAATTTCCATTCCCTGGTAAAGTTGGGGGTTTGGCGTTTGGAGAAAACTGGCAGCAAAAGTGGGGCATCATGGGGGGTGGCGGCTTTCAGAATAGTGGGTTTTGAGGCAGGTGGGGTTTAAACCCCGGGGACGCCATTTCTCACGTTTGGGGTGCCCCCTTTCATGGCTTATGTAGTTTGACCCCAAAAGGGGCTTTGGGTTTTGGGTGGGGAAATCCGGGCCAACCAAGGCCTGATTCTTTTCTTTAAAAAGGGTTCAGTCGTTCCTAAAATTTCCCGTGGAAAGAGGGTTTTTCCCTCCTTGGGGTTTAACCCGAGGGCCCCCCCCGTCGCACGAAAAAAACCGCATTTGGTTTCCCACACTACTGGCACCTGGCAGGACAGTTTCTCCACGGGAAAACCCTCGGAAAGGGTTGGGGCCCACACATCATTTTTTTGGCTCCCCTTTTGTCCAGGGGGAATCTTCTAACTGGGGTTTGGGGGGAAAGCGTGCTGCCCCAAGTGGGCCCCCACCTTTTTGGTTAAAGGGGTCTGTTTCCCGGTTTCCTGCTGCTCCCTGCTGGGGGAACTCCCCTCCTCAAAAAGGGGCGGGTGAAGGAAGTTTGCCTAACTTGACTCCAGTTTTTAGGTTGTTTGTGATGGGCTGGAAATGCCCCGGGACCACCCCCCTTCCCCAGTACCGGGGCCCGTATTCGTGGGCGCTGAAGAACCCCCGGTCAGACCTGTCAGAGGAGGGACCCGGGGCCCGCACATGGGCCCGTGGCCAATTTGGACTACGGGGTTTTTTCCCCAAATGTTTTTGGTTTTGTCCCCCCCTCTCAGCAGCTGGGAAAAAGGCTCCCTTTGGGGGAAACCGGTAGCGAGGGTCCAATAGGGGGGAGAGCCAAAGTCACCCCTTCTGCCAATGCGGGGACTTTTTCCGGCTGTCACTACCCGGGCAAATCAGATGCTTCGGGCCATCGCCAAGTGCCCTCTGGGGGGTTTCCCTCCCCTCCATCTCCACTTTTTAAAACTGCCCCCGGTGCTTGGGGTCATCTGCCCGTTTTTCCTCATCCCATTCCCCCCCTTCCAGTGCTCCTGCCCCTCCTTCTTGTAAACCTTGGTAAAAAAAACCCAAACTCTTTTCCCCCAACAATGCTTCTGCAAAAAAAATTGTTTCTCCCTTCCCCAGGTTCCCATCCCCCCCGGACTCATTTTGGCCGCGAATGTAGTCCCCAACGTCTCCAGCCCCCCCTCCCCAAAACAGTTTTTTCGCATCTTTTTCCAGGGAAAAGAACCATGGGGAAGGGGACGTTATTCCTCCCGTATTTTGGGGCGAGGGGTTGACTTACAAATAATGTCGCCTCCTCGAATGGCCTCAAAAAACGGCAAGTGTCACGCATGAGCTGCCACTGACTGACATCAAAGTGGAAACATCGCATATCAGAGTGTGTTGGGGGAGGCCGTTCTGCCGCTGCAACTCGAGGAGGGTGTTCCTGGCTTTGTAGGAAGGAGGGAAGGGCGCATGACCATTTTCCCGGGCTTTTTTACAGAATTTCTAAAATAGATGGGTTTAAAGATTCAAAAAACCTTTTCACCAACCAATTTGGGAACAGTGGGCCATGGGGCCTTTCCCCTTTCCCCCCTTTGGGTGCACCCGCGGACCCCCATGTTATTTCCTTTTTGGGCCCGTCACCAGGGTTTCCCAAATTTTCCCCAGTTGGCCAAAAAGGAAAAAAACAAAACGATTTCTTGCTGCATGACGGGAGCATTTTCCCCCCCTGTTTTGATTTTCTTTTCTCCGAGGAACCCCAGGTGTAAAACCCTGTGTGACACCGTTGGGGCCCAAACCCCATGTGGAAATGATGGGCAGTACTTGTGGGGGCCCTGGTTTGGGGGGTGGGGGGTGGTGTAAAGGAGGGGGTTGGACATTGGCCGGGGGCCCCATTTTTGAAAACTTTGGAGGGAAACGACGTCCCCTGTCCAAGTTGTTGGTGTGGGGGCGGGAAGCACATTCACCCTGAGCCGAAAAAGGACTTGTACGGGCCCCTGCCGTAGTTACAGCCCAGAGGGTCCGGGGTGCCGTGCCCCTTTTGGAACAAACCGTTTAAGTAAAGGCGCGGCCCCCCTTCTGTTCTACATTTTTATGAAGTGCTGGTACGGGCCTTTTTTGGGGAAAAAAAATTACGGCTTGGAACGCTCCATCTGGGCCTCGGCACAAGCCTTTAGTTCTTAAAGGGTGCAGAGTCCACCTTTTTGGGAAAAAGGGAGGGCCCTGCGTACCAACAACTTGGGACAGGACACGGTCAGCTTTGAAACCTTTGGTTGGTTGGACCTATACCTTTTTGTCTTTTTTCCCTTTACGGCCCCCCTTAAAAGCCCTGCTGGCGCCAGAGTACGAGGAGCAAGGTTCTGGACCGGGAGATGATGGCTAAGAAAAAAACAGCCCCCTTCTCCCAGAGGTGGGGGGGGCCTTTTGACTGGCGGAAAGGGGCAAGCGTGCCATTGGCCGCTTCCTGTTGTTCGGGGCGGGCGGGTTTTGGGACCCCCCAACATTTAAAGCCCCCTTTTCTCCCGGCCCAAACCGGAGGGTGCGCTCCCAGGTTTTTGACGCGGGGCCCCTTTTTGCTAACGTTACTCCCGGGCCATGTTTCATTTTCCCGGGCCTACAGATTCAACAATATACCCTTATTCGGCCCTCCGGCGTTTTAGCAAATAAACCCCCAAGCCGAGAAATCTAAATTTTAAACCCCCCAACGCTCCCACTGAGTGACTATTTCCCACCGCGGGGCCTCGCTGAGCCCCTTTCCCGCTACTTTTTTTGGGACCCCTGCAAACCCCGGGTTTTTTCTCCCCCGGGGCCCGCTTGGCCCCCAAAACCTCCCCACGCTGTTTCCCCTGCTGCTTTTCGGCCCCCAAAACCCCCCACTTTCTGGTGGGGCTGCTGCCTGAGCGCAAGCTGATGCCCTCTTCCCCTTTCGATGATGAAGTCCTTGCTTCCCCTGGCCCCAAAGGGTGCGGTGGGGCTACATCTCATCTATTTGTTTTTTCATCGTCACTGTTTTCCTCATCCCCGGGTTTTTGTTATGCAGGGGTTTCCCCCCCCTCACAACATAAACCCTTCTCATGCCCCCTTCCCCTTCTATATTTTTTCCCGATACGGGCAAAAAAAAGCGGGGATTTTGGGCCCCCCATTTCTTCGCCCCCAAGTGGGCGGGGCTGACTGCCCTCCTCAAATTGTTCTTTCCCTGGGCTATAAAAAGTGGGCCCGGGGACCCCAGCCCACTTGTAGATCTAAAGGTGAGGGAACTGGAGGGGAACAGAGGGGGGTTGAGGACAGGTGAGGGCCGCGGGACCCGCTCCCGGGGCCATGCCAACTAAGGGTTGTGTCTGACGTTCCCACGGGACTCTTTGGCTGGGGTTCCCAGTTTGTCATTTTGGGAGGAAGTGGATAAACCTAGTAAACCCAAATTCAGAACCTTTGGGGTTGCGAACCAACCCACGGCCGTTTGATGACAGCGGCAGTTGTGGCCTCACCCAGTGGGCCCCTGCTGCGGGCGTCCCCTTTTCTGTGGGTTTCGACCTGGGGCCCGCTCCCGGATTGTTTGTGCCCCTTCCACTGCAGGTGAAGAGGGCCCGCCACCTTTCTGTCTGACATACTTTTCGTTCTAAAATTAAACAAAAGTTTGTGAAAATTTTTGTATTTGATAAATTTCACAACCCCTTAAATTTTACTCCCAAAAGAAACCCGTAAAAACTTTTGGGGAACCATTGGATTTAAATTTTTGGGTCCACAAAAGGGCCAGGAAAAATTTTTCTTGTATGTGCCGGGTTTTAAAACCCCCTGTGTTTTTTCTGATATAAAAAACACAAAAAGGCTTAATTAAAACCTTTGGTATGAATTTTGCTAAAAGGCAAAATTTCTTCTTTGGCGGGGGAAAAAAAAACATTTCTTTTTGTGGGCCCCCAGCAAAAAACGCTTAATTTAAACCCTGGGAAAACTAAATTGCGCCAAAAAAAAATGAGGAACCAAAAAATTTCCCCTTTTTTGTAGCGTGTTTAAAAAAGGCGTGTAAATTTTAAAGGTACACAACAACAGAAAAACTGGGGAATTTAAACCCTTTGGTTATTTAATTTTCACCCAAAAAAAAATTGGGTTCTTTGGGGGTTAAAAGAACGTTTCTTTTAGTGACCACAACAGCGAACAAACCCCTCAAAACAACCCCTTTGGGTCAAAAATTTCGCAAAAGAAAAGAGCAACCAAAAATGGCCACTTTGTTGCGTGTTAAAAAGGCGTGTTTAAATTTTCGGTTTCACAAAACAGAAAAAACTTGTAAAAAAACCCTTTTGTTATGAATTTTTTTTCTACAGGCATAAAAAACTTCTTTGGTGGTGGGAAAAAAAACGTTTTTTTTAGGGGACCCCAAACAGCAGAACAACGCTTAAATTTAAACCCTTTTAAACTAAATTGCGCAAAAGAAATGAGCAACCAAAAAAAAAAAAGACCACTTTGTAGCGTGTTTTTAAAAAGGCGTGTTTTTTACGGTAACAACAAAAGAAAAGCTGGGAAAATTAAAAACCCTTTTGTTAAGAATTATGGGGGACCAAACAAAATTGCTTCTTTGGCCGGTTTAAAAAAAAACCCTTTTTCTTTTAAATGACCACAACAGCAAAACAACGCTTTTTTAAACCCCTGGGGTGTAAATTTGCGCAAAAGAAAATATGCTTTCCAACAAATTACCGGGTTTGTAGCGTTTTAAAATGGGTTTATTTTACGGTACAGTAAAAAACAGAAAACTTGTAATTTAAAACCCTTCCCGTTTTTGAAATTTTGCTACAAAGGCAAAATTTCTTCTTTGGAGGGGGAAAAAAAAACGTTTTCCTTTTTTGTGACCACAACACAGGAAAAAACGCTTAATTAAAACCCCGGGTCAAATTTTCGCAAAAGAAAAAGACAAAACCCAAAAATTAAGTGGTTTTTTTGGATTGTAAAAAAAGCTGTTTTTAAATGAATACAAAGGAAAAAGGCTTTGATAACCCTTGGGATTTTTTCCCCCAAAAAAGTGCAAAAAACTTAGCAGATGCATTAAAATGTAATGCGCTGCATTAGACGCACTCTGGACTTCATTTTCCAAAAACCCCACAAATCAAATTAGAACCCTTAAGAGAAGCGTCCTGAGACAAGCTGTGACACCCCCCCAAAAATCTCTGTATAAAAAAAGAGTTTTTTTAGTATGAGTATTCATAACGCCCCCGGGACACCTTCCCTACTCAGTTTCAGTAGAGCGGTATGAGCCCCCCAGCGTCGCCCCCCAAGACATTTTATAGTTGCCGGTGACAAACCCCAAAAAATTTCCCCTGGTCTCTGATTGGCTTCATCTTGCACATGTCATGTAGGCTAAAGCCCTTCTTCCTTTCCCCGGGCTCTTTTTCCCCCTGTAAACGCCATGTGCTCGCAGGCCCTTTTTTTCAAATTTTTTAAAACCCCTTGTTTCCCCCCGAATTTTTTCCCCAAAAATTGACTTCGTTTCCCGAATCGAAGTTTTTCCCAAAAATTTTAAACGAATTCCCCCCTTTGGGTTTGAATCAAAAACGCCCATCTCTAATTATACTATTAAACTCAATTTCTGTTGAGTAATTTATGCAATTGTGGAGCTTATTAAGGGGTTTCTGAGGAGACTACAGAAAAATAGGTAGCAGTTGTACCCAGGCTCTAGAACTTGTGGTGGTCAAAAAAAGGGCCCCTTTTGTTAGATAAGAAGACACCCAAAAATTTTTTTAAAACCCCCATGAAGGGGGTTTGGGGTTTTTATTAAAAATTTTTTGCATTGGTGACAAGGAACTTCAGGTTACACCTCTTCCACAATTATTGCCCGGTGTAAATGAAAAATGCGTCTAACAATCTTATTTTCATTCATTTAAAGGGGGGGTTTCATTTCATTAAATGGGGCTTCAAATAAGGGGACCCGTGAAAAAAAAGGAAAAATTTTTCCCAAATTTTGGGTGTCATCTGCAAAGTGTTTGTTTTTTTTACTTCCCCCAAAAATTTGCTTCTGTAAAAAACTGTTCCCCAGTGTCCCGGGCAGATTCCTCTCCTTTTTTTTTCATTGACTGACGGCCCCTATTAATTTAAAATTCTGTTTGGCTACCTGGTCATTTTTCAAAGGAGGGCCCGACAGAATGTAGGAATGTGGGATTCCCGCCTCTTACTCAGAATTTGGGGCCCCGGGAAATTTCACTCTGTACAGCCAGCAGCTCCATAGTAACCCTCCCCTGCTTTTACAAAAAAGAAAAACAGCAGAATTGGTTTTCAGGTGCCTAAGATCTGTGGCCCGTCTGGATGAGTTCAAGGGAAAACTGGAATTCAACTTTTAAACCCAAAAACCCCCCACTGTGAGTGGTGAGAAAGAATTTGTGTTTTGAGTTCATAGAAGTCCCGTCTGGGTGTATCAAGGGTGTGCCCATGTAAACAAAAAGCTTCCTCACAAAATAAAGACTACAAGGGAGAGGGAAAGACACGTGACATTTTCTCAGACAGAGAGGGGGGGGAAACAAAACTAAACCCCGGGGGGGGGGGTTCCCCTGAAAAGTAAAGGGGGGGTTTAAGTCCCCCCCCCTTCAGTTTAAAAACCCCCCAGCTGGGGGGGAAGGAAAATCCCCCGGTTTTTATGAAAAATGAGACATTGGAAGTGCAATTTAAAAAAAAACAAAATGTTTAAAACGGGGTTTCCCTTTTAAAACCCCTTTAAAAACCCGGCCCCGAAAATGTTGTTAATGACCCCGAACAAAAATTTTTAGTTTTTGCCTCCTTTAGTTTCCAAAAAGTTGTAACCTTTTTATTTTTTTAATGCCGGCCGTTGTATGAAGGCCTCGTTTTATTTGAAAAAGGGTTTTACTTTTTTTGGGGAATAGTTTAAGTTTAATTTAAAAAAATAATTGCAGAAAATTTTAAAAATTTTTAAAAATTTTTTTTTTTTTTTTATTTACAAAACCCTTCACAAATTTTACAAATTAATAACCTTTTTTAGATTAATTTTTACAGGGTTTTTTCCCCCGGGCAAAGTGGATACCTAATATGTGTAGGTTTTTTTTTTGTGGGGTAAAAATATGGGACAATTTTTTTTTTATTTAAAAATTTTTTTTTTATTTTATTATTTTTTTTTTTTTTTACACCCTTTTTTTGTTTTTTACTTTTTTTTTTTTTTCCCAAAGGGGGACTAATTTTTTTTTTTTTATTTTTTTTTCCCCTTAGTAATGTATTAACATTTTCATATATGTTTTTTACATTAAAAATCTGTGTCAGTCGATAATCAGGATCCACAATCATCCGGTTACGGCTTGTTCCACAGACAGCCCTGGGGCCACCCCTAGGTCCCCGGGCCCGACTGTGGGAGCCCTTCTACCCCGGGGTCTGTCGGGGCCCGGGGTTTTCGAAACACCCGACAGAGCAGGGGGGAAAACCCTTTTTTTGCGCTGCGGTGAAAAATCCGCCGCAATCAAAAGGGTTAAAGCACCCCGGGGAGTGGGGGTTCCCCGCCCGGAAAATTCTCTGGGATCTTGGGGTGTGTAGTACAGCCCTGATCCAGCGCTGCGCGGGCCCGGGCACCCAAACCCCGATGTCTTGCAAACGACGCCAAAAAACGTCGTGGGAGACGAACGACCCCCCCACCAGCCGATGTTTAAAAAGTCGTTGGGGGCTTGTTAAAGGGGTTTTTAAAGCAGCGCAAAAAAAATCATAAAACAAAACCCTTTTTAATATTTCTGCTCCTCCTGAGTTATCTAAAAACTAGGAATAAAGTGAATAATATTTTTATTTCACTCAGGAACATATTTTCAACTAAAATGATCAAAATTGCTAAATAAATGTCATAGGTCCATGCTGACATAGCTGCAATACAAAAATGGACATCACTCTGTAAGCACTTAGGGCGACATGTATGATCGGGCTTTTCGCCTGTTCTTTGGTGAATCCCCCTGTCGGACGCAGGGATGCGGTGTTAGGTGCAGCGTTCGCCACTTTCAGCTGCAACCCGCATGAAGGGGTGGGCAATGGGCGCGGTGTGGGCGCGGTGTAGGCGTTCCGGGGCGGGACCTGGCGCGCTCGAAAACTCCGAGGCATGTACAATCGCCAGTCGGCAAAGTGCGGTGCATTGCAGCTCTTGGCAGCTCCGACCGTCAGACCTAATTTATTTTGGTCTAAATGCTCCGGCGGAGGCGAAGTGAAGTGAGAACGGAACATGCGAGGAAACATAGAAGATCGTATCAGAAATCTCGGCGCTCAGCTCCGTGCGGCATGGAGTATGATTCCAAAAAAATCGCCTTTATTAGTTGTAAAACATTCTCAGAAAAGAGCTCAAACCTCAAAATTAAAAAATACATTAAATAAATCACTTTCCAAAAATCTAGAACGGCGCAATATCAGGAACTCGGAAATAGGAAATTGCCGGGAAATACAGTAATTCAAATTCTGAAAGCTATTCTCATTGGTCGGCAGAAACCGGCCAATCAGAATAGGAGCGACAGTGAACCATTAAAACCTATGGAGAACTATTGACCAATCATAATCAAAGGTGGGACAGTTCAAAATACAGTAAAAATTCAGAAAAGAGCTGATTGGTTGATCCTAATTCTTGATGTAGCGCCGTTCTAGATTTTTGGAAAGTGATTTTTTTAATGTATTTTTTATTTTTGAGGTTTGAGCTCTTTTCTGAGAATGTTTTCCGCCTTTATAAAGGCGATTTTTGATTCATACTCCGCACGGACATGTTGAATGATTTCTCACTGTTTTCCAGCCTGTCTCGAATCGGAACACATCTTCGGCGCAGTCCCTTCTGCGCCTAAGTCCCGCACTGCGTTCCACACACTGGCGAGGTGCGGCGGACTTTTCCCCGCATGTATGAGCGCACCTCCTCGGACGGCGAATATTAGGCGCAGCGCCGCACTGCGCCCATGTCCCCGCACTGCGCCCCACACACTGGAGAGGCGCGACGGACTTTACATGGTATGTATGATTGCACTACGTCGGGCGGCGAATATTAGGCGCAGCGCCGCACTGCGCCTAAGTCCCGCACTGCGCCCCAAACACTGGCGAGGCGCGGCGGACTTTACATAGTATGTATGAGCGCGCCCCAGCGCCAACATAAATCAGGTGCAAATTTCGCCGGAAAACTGGCGGAAAGGTGCGCCCCGACGTGGCGAGTTTCATACATGTTGCCCTAAGAGACAAACACTGAATATACCGTATGAACTATTTTAAAGAGCATTTCTGCCAGTTATCGTAAACATAAAAATCTGAAGCTATTAGTGCACATTTTAAATCAAAACTGTGAGGGCCCATCCACCAAGGGAAAGGTGACCTCAGTACAGATGAAGGCCTACTCTTAGCAATCTCACCTCTCAGGGTCTTCCCAGGCCTCTATATTTTTCAGGGCATGAGAGTCTCAGCTATACTCTGATTAATAGCAGCCTGAACTGATGTGTGAATTGCAAGACCAAAATAGAGGCAGCCACCCCTCATACATCCCATATGGCAGCAATGCATTTTGAAATAATTGATGTATAGCAGGTGAAAGTATCAAACGCATTACCAATTTTCTAACTAAGTCTATATTTAATGGTGCGGTTGATTCTCACCAGATGTCAGTAGCAACCCATTCATTGCATCCAGGCAAAAAAATTAAACCATAGATGTCCATAAATTGTTATGTGTAATCATGAGAAATGACACAGGGAAAAAGTATTGAACACGCTTCCTGAAATCTATTTAATATTTCATACAAAAGCCTTTGTTGGTGATTAAAAAACTCCTTCTATATGGAGAAACTAGTCACATACATTGCTCAGGTAGGATTTTAGCCCATTCTTCCACACAAACACTCTTCAAAACCTGAAGGTTCTGTGGGATCCTCTGAGCTTTCATAGATTTTCTATTGGATTCAGGTCAGGTGATTGACTGGGCCATTCTAGCAGCTTTAGTTTCTTTCTCTGAAAGAAATTGGGAGTTTCCTTGGCTGTGTGTTTGGGATCGTTGTTTTGCTGAAATGTCCACCCTCGTTTCAGCTTCATCATCCTGGTGGTGATTATCAAGAATGTCTTGAAAAACAACCGCACACCATGATGTTGCCACATCCAAACGTAACTGTTGGTATGTTGTTTTTGACATGATATGCGGTGCATTTTGACCTTCAAACATGGTGGCATCCAAAGAGTTCAATTTTGGTCTTATCTGTCTAGACTATATTCTCCCAGTATTTCACAGGCTTTAAACGCGCTTGAGCATACTTTTACACAACCAAACTAAAATTGGACCAAGAAAAATCAATCCAAATTTGCCAAAGGCAAACTTAAACCCTTTTATTTACACTTCAGTGATATTTCAAAAATAGACTCCTAAAAATACCTTTTAATTTGTAGAACTTTAAAAATGCAAATACAATTTACTCTTTGAAAACTAAAAGAACACCTTATCCCTGGCCATACCTCCTACCACTGATGACGCCACTACTGTGTCAAGATAGGATAGAAGAAAAATGCTGCACTCCTATTGGCTATAGTGCAAATACTGAGGTGCTTGTGGAAGGATCACTAGTCCCGCAAAGTAATTGTAGATTAATCCACAGCACTCCACAGATTTTCTAGCACTGTGAAATAATATTTATTTATAAATGAGACAGACCATTCTCCAGTGCTTTTAAACATGCATTTGTAATAATATGGTACATCCTGACTTGAAGAGGAAAATTTTCGGCCTGGGGGCCTTCATCAGAGATGTCTGGTATAGTGTAGGCAGGATAAGGAGTATGGATCCATGCTGAGACAGGCTCAGCTCAGCTTTCAGCTCCATACTCCTTATCTTTCCTACACTATACCAGACATCTCTGATGAAGGTCCCCAAGCCAAAATTTACACCAAAGCGCAAAGTTACTGAAACTACAGTGCAACTAAAAGCAATTTGTAATGAAAAAACCCTGGATCAGAGTAATTTAACCAATTCCAAGATGTGCACGAGTATGTTAGAAATCCAAGTGTAAACATGAAAGTAAATGCAAATTAAAAATGCACTACAATATTTTAGTTTCATGCTATTAATTTGAAACTATTATTATTTATTTTAGAACGGCATTAGTTCCTGGGCACAGTACAACCAGGGGGGGAGGAGGGGCTGTTACATACATAACATATGTTAAACAAGTACAATAATGACTATAAATGACTAATAAATGGTAAAGAGGAAGAGAGGACCCTGCCCGCAAAAGGCTTATAATCTACAGAAAACCTTATAAAATAAGGTTATACAATCTTGCTGGTCATTAGCGGAGCTGAGCTGTCTTAACAATTTTTTTTTAATCTAGTCATAGCAAGTACTGAGTACCTTTTTAGTACTGACCCTCTCCATGAGTTTACTTACCATTTGAGTCCAACCCAAGGACCCGCAACTGGCGGACCCATAGTCAAAGGGGTGTTTTTGTTTATTTCTCCAACAGCACACCAACTTTTAGTTTAAATCATACTTGCCAACTCTTCCAAAGGTAGGGAATATCTCCTGGACCCGCAGGAGAGCCACCAAGTCTTTCTCCAACAGAAGTGAGTACAACCTTAAGTGAAAATGGACAAATTTTTCAAAATTTGCCTTTGGTCCCCCCCCCAAAATTTTGACCTTTAAAAGGTTACAAGGTTTCAGGATGAATGGAGAAAAGGTGTTTTAAATTTGGTTTTAAACATTTTCAAAACTCCTCTACTGGTAACGGGAAGTTAAACATGGCACCTAAAGGGCAAAGAACTTTTTAGGATCTGAAAAAAAAATGTTGCTTTACTTAAAAATGAAATTACTTTTAGTTTAAAAGGGCTTGACAAAAAAACAAAATTTTTAAAATTAGAACAACACCAGCCCCTGTGCTATTTGGGAAAAGATAAGGTGCAAAATTACAAATTTAAACAAAACTCACATACCCCCCCCACTGGGAAAACCAACTAAAAAGATAATAAAACGGGGAAAAATTGGGAAAAGACCATTTAACAACCAGTAGAAAAAAAAAACCCACGGGTATAATTTTACAAGGGGAGACTGAAAAAAATACTGATAAGCCCAACCATTTACCCCCTTTCTATGCAAAATTTCGGGGGGGTTGCAAATTTTTATGGGGTTTAAAAAAAATAAAGCTTTTTGTAAGGGCCCAGGATATGGATCCTCGGGACCACCGAAAGGGCGAGGGTTTGTAAGCCACGCCAGGAGCGGAATGAAAAGGGGCCCCCGGTTTTTCCCCAAGAGCCCACCGCAAACGGGATGGACGGGCGGGCGGCAGGAGTCAAACCGGGGGAACCCCCTACCCCTGACAAACTTGCTTGCATTTGGCAGCCGAGGGAAGCGTGTACCAAAAAATTCGAAGGCTAAACGAATTTGGGGGACAAGGCCCAAAGGGGTTCAGGGCAGGGGGCCCAAGGGTTAAGTCGAAAAACTTTGGAAAATTTTCAGGAAAAAGGGGAGAACAAGAACAACATGCCCCTTTCCTGGGGAACAGGGCAACAAAGACCCAAACCAGGGAAGTGACGTGGATCTAAAACTATATGGGGAAAAACGCCCAGAAAAGGGAACCAATTACCGGCCGCGGGCCCCTTTAAAATTTTAAACATGAACGGGGCGCTTTCACGCGTATTGGGCGCGCAGGGCCGCATTTCCGGGCCCGGGCCCGGGGGGATAGACGGGACAGGATCGTGTCAGGTAAGGGGAATGGGGCGGTGCCCCCGGGCCAGTAGCATTTCCACGTTTCCAAACCCTTTTCCCCGGGGGGGCGCCCGGGAAAAAGGGAAAAAAGGGGTGAACCCCGCCCCAAACTGCCCCGGGACCATCCCCCACCCTTTAAAAGTTTACAAATTATAATACAGCAACCACCCTCCCCATGCATAAAAGGGAAAGAAAAGGGGTTTTTTTAAAAACGGGATTTTTGCTTTTGTACAGCCCCCTTGTTTTTCTTTTGGGGTTTTTTTTGAAAAACGGGGTTTAACGGAAACTTCCCCAAAATTTCCCAGTTTTTTTTTTATCAACAGTATTTTAAAACAAGACGGGTGCCACTTAGGAAAAAGCCCCCAAATGGCCGCCAAAAAGAACGGGGCCCCAATTGCCCAGCATCATTTTTCAAAAAATTTTCCTTTATCAAAATAAGGAAAGAGTTCTCCCCAGCTTTTGTTTCAGGGGTTTTAAAGGGTTGGGGGTGGTTATCCGCCCATTTGCTCCGCCCAAATGCTATTTTTCTGCATAAAATTTTTGTCGAAAGGTATTTTTTTATTCTAAAGATGATGCCCCAAAAAAAAACCAAAAAACCCAGTTTGCTAAAAGACAAACGACTAAGGAGGTGGATTACTGGAACCATTTGGTTCAGATGGTGTCATGCGTGTGTGTTGGCAACCAGGTGAGGAGTACAAAAAACAAGTGGCCCTTTCCTACAGCCAAGAAAGGAAATGGGAGGGTCATGGTTTGGGGCGCATAATGCTGCGGCTGGGGGGAAACTACATTTCCCTTGGGGGAACCATAATTTGTTTATTTAAAAGTTTAAGATCACCTGCACTGCTTTTTTGGAAATTTTTTCAGCATTTTATGGAGAGGCTAAATATACTAATCATTGCTATAGAATTACCCACAGCAGAACAAAAGAAAAGCTGGGGTGGGGACTGTAAACTGCATAGGAAAAAACCCAAAATTTTGATTTGGGAAAAGAAAGGTGGCCCTCTTTTTGCATTTTTTTAGTTTTTAAAGCATCTCACAAAATTTGAGTGCACTCTTCAAAATTTTTTAAAAATTTTAAAGTTATATTTTTTTAAAGGGACAAACTGAAGTTTTAAAAACACTTTGATACAAGTAGCCAGTATACACCTTTGTATAAAAAGGGGAAACGTTTTTTTGTCCCCCCAAAAAAACTCAACATACAGCCATCAATGTCTAAACTGCGGGCAAAAAAGTTTTGGCACCCCCCAAGGTTTAAAAAGGAAAATTGGGGTCCCAAGTGCCAAAATTTTAAAGTGGCCCCCCATTATTTTCCAGCACTTTCCATAACTCCTTGGGGCATGGTTTCAAATAGAAAATTTATAGGTTTTTTAGCCACTGAATCCCCCTTTCACCCCCTCCCAAGAACATCAGGGGCTTTTGGATGTTTTGAGACCTTTTCTCTCCTCCACCCCTTTCCCTTTGAGGGGAAACCCCCCAGATGCTCCAAAAAAGGGTTTTAGGTTTTTAAAAACCCTGCTTGGCCCCTCCAGCACCCTTTTCCCTCATTTTCTAAACGCAAGGGAGGGTCATCTTTTGGGGAAAATTTTTTTGGGGGCCCTAAACATGTTGGAAATACTGTCCCCGCACCCATTTCCCAAAAACGAGCGGGTCAAAGCCCCTGCTTCGTAAATTTACATTACAAGTTGGCATTCATTTTTTCCCTCAAAGACTTAGCTCCCACAGCCCCCCCAGCAAAATTAAAGCAGCCCCCCAAAATATGACACACCCCCCCACCAAGCCGATCGTAGACAAAACAAAAACTTGTCTTTGAAATCCTCACCTGGGTTTTTCTTTTCCCCACATGCCCTTTAAAACCATCTGACCAAATAATTTTTTCTTTTTCTCAACACAGCACAGGACATGGGTTTTAGTAATTTACGCACTCAGTTCCGCTTTTCCCTTTAAACAAACTGTTTTTGGGCCTTTTTTGGGCATCAAACTTTTTCATAGGGTTCCTTCTTGGGGGGGCAGCCAAAACAAAAAAAGAAATTGGGTTAAAAAAATTTTTTCCCCCCGTTACCCCCATATTTTTTCCTGAACCCAAACAATACATGGGAAAAAACCTCTAAAGAAAGGGGGAATTAAAATGGGTTAATCCCCACAAAATTTTTTAACGTATGTGTTTTTGTTTTTTATTTTTCCCCTTTTTTTTCTGATGGTGTGCCACGGTACTTTTTAAACCTTAAAAAATATTGCCGCAACCATGCCAGGGCACCCAGGTTTACATTGTGTTTTTCAGAAAAGTTTTTTTTTTTGCAAAAATAAACGTTGCATTGGGGATATATTGCTTTAAAAATTTAAAAAAGGGAGGAAATAAAAATTCCTCCATTTTGGTCTCTTTCAAAACCCAGCCCACCTCCCACAGGGTTTTTAACCGTGCCGTATGCTTTTTAAGGTTTGGTTTCCTTTTTTATTTTTTCTCTCCCGGAAATTTGGGGGTCTTTTGACCCAATGAAAAGTCTGTTGGGCTCCAAATGAGAGGTAAAAAAAAAAGTTTTTGAAACCCATTACGTTTGGGTATCGACATCCCGGGGGGGTAGGCGTGTCCGGGGCCCCCATCGATAAGGTTTTTTTTATAGTGAGCAGGGCGAAAATGACGAAGGGCCATTAAATCTAAAGGGAAGCCAAAAAACCCCTTTATTCTTACACCCAAAACAGGGGTGGAGAAGCTGGAAAAAAACAGCCACAACAGTCCCAAAAGGGTACCTCCTTCTTAGGGACACCTTAGGCTATAAAAGCCCCCCCCAAAAAAAAAAAACAAAAAAATCACCCCACCATTTTACTATCCCTTCGTACCACAGCCCGACCCTTTAAAACCCGCATCCTCCACAAAATTTAAAAAATTTCCGAAGGGATTTTTTATTTGGAACCATCAATTTTTAACTTTAACTGGACAAAGAAAATCCCTGTCCCCCGGGAAAGAAACAGGGCACCCAAAAAACCTGCAAAGACCCCCCAGATTAAAAATTTTCCGGGAAAAAAGTAGTCTTTGAACCCCCAATTTTTTTTTAACCCGGACAATTTACAAACCCTGGCCCCGGACCGCACATGACCCTTAAACCTGTCCCGACCACCAGATTAAAAAGTGCCGGAAAAAAGAATCTTTCAACCACCATTTTAGTTTCACTGGACATTGACTAGAAACTGTCCCTACCGCAGTATGAACCATTACAACCTGTCTGATCCCCAAATTAAAAAGTGGCGAAAAAGGAGTGCTTGTCAAACCACCATTTTAGTTGCACTTGGACATTGACAAACCCTGTCCTGGACCACGCAGCATGACCCTAAGAAAAACCTGCCTGACCCCACAGATTAAAAAAGTGCAGGAAAAAGGCGTCTTTCAAACCACCATTTTGAGTGAACTGGAACCTTGACCTAGAACTGTCCTGGACCGCAGTATGACCATTAAAACCTGTCTGCCCCCAATTAAAAAAGGTGCCGGAAAAAGATTCTTTCAACCACCATTTTATGTTGAACTGAACATTGACAAACCTGTCCTGGACCGCACATGACCCTTAAACCTGTCTGAACCCCCAATTAAAAAGTGCCCTGGAAAAAGAGTCTTCAACCACCAAGTTTAGTGAACTGGACTTTGACTATACCTGTCCTGGACGCCAGTAGTGACCATTAATCCTGTCTGACCCCAGATTAAAAAGTGCCGGAAAACGATCCCTTTCAACCACCATGTAGTTGAACTGGACATATACTGTCCCTGTCCTCAGGCCACAGTATGACCATTAAACCTGTCTGACCCAAGATTAAAAAGAGCCGAAACAGGAGTACTTTCAACTCACCATTTTAGGTGGAACTGATAATACTATACCTGTCCTGTCCACAGCAAGACCCCAGTGCCGGAGTTTACAGTGGGTGCGGTGAGACCCAGCGCTGGCGTCTGTCATCCTATAACACCAGGTTAAAATGCCCTGATGACGCAGCAACGAAAACTGTTCGTGCTGAAGCAGATGCGGAAGCGGAAGTGTGAGAACTCCAGCTTCCCAGTACTCAGGCAAGACCTGGGTAGCGCATTCCCCTCCTATATTCGGACCAATTGAGCTTCACTTGAGGAAATACTGTGGTGTAACGTCTCCCCTGTTCCACCCAGGAGGCCCTTTTTCTGGATTCTTTTCTCATTTTACACAAACTGTGCTAGAGGAATTTGTCCTCTGTACTTTGTTCTCTGTTCCGGTGCTCCATACTCCATGTCCTCCGTAATAACCTACACTGGGCAAGTTTTCGCTGTACCTCCCTTGTACATATCAGAGGAATTTTTTACCAGCTATTTGTACATGCAAGTTATTAGTAGTTTATATTTCTAGAAAACACATTTTTAAAATAGGATGGAATCCCACATGTCTTTGTTTCTCTTTTTAATTGTATTAAATGGGTTGTCTCCATACAGGATTGATAGCTATGTTAAAAGATCTTGCAAAAACAAGTCATTTTGCAATATGGTCCTAACAGTAGTCCCTACCTATCCTGTTACCTGACCGCACCATCACCCTGTGAGCCACCTCTTGGACAATGATGAAGAACAAATGTCTGTTAGAAACAACATTTTTTTACTAATTGGACCTGTAGTATAGCTCATTTCAAAGCAAAAATTCCCCCAAAAATTCAAAGCATCGACCCTTGAGCCACTTGGACATTGTGAAGGATCAAATGTCTGGTATGAAACAACATTTTTATAATATGACCTTATAAAGCTGCATTTCAAAGAAAAATGCCCCCAAAATTCAAACATGACCCTTGAGGCCACATGACAATAGTGAAGAACATATGTCCTGTTGAAACAACATTTTTTTTATAATAGGACCTGGCTAGTATTGCTGCAATTTCAAAGCAGCATGACCCAAAAAATTTATAAAAATGAGCTTCTCTCAGGCCACTGTTAAAAAAAGTGTGGAGGGAGAAATGCCACTTAGAAGCCACATTTCTGTTCCACAGGAACCATAATTATTGCTGCATCTCACAGCAACATGACCTCGAAAACCATTGACAATGCCGAAAACTTTCTTAAGATACAGTGAGTAAATGGAATACGGTGTTTGTCCATAAAACCTTGCTGTCCTTTACAGTCTCATCACTAGCCAAAACCAGCAAAGTGAACTGTTGGGAAAAGAATAAAAAATGCAGTAAGAAATGATCATTTAAAAAACATTTTTCAAGAGACCATTCTGTTTAGAAAGGAATGTGATGTAAGAACCAGCAACTAATCGTTGACCTCTGCAATTGGGGCCACAACATCATCAGAGATTCCCATGCCTGAATCATCTTGAGAAATCCAACGGATCCACATTATGCTGTGGAAAGCCAGATGCGTTTGTCTGTAATGACTCCCTCCAAGCAGTGCGGAGACCGCTCAGATATGACGCTGGCTGCTGGCAGGAACAACACCTCTATGGCGTGAAGACGAGCCAGCCGGGCCATTCTCCCATATTTGGATACCCAGAAGTTTATTGGGCCCGGAAAAAATCCCAAAAACTTCGGGGGTTGAGCGAGTTAGTCGTGCCCCAAAAGGGTTTTTAAAGCGGGTCTCTGTGTTTTTTTTTTGGTTTTGGCCCCTGATTGCATGCTTTTGGTGGGGTTTGGTAAAAAAAGATTGCCAGAGGTCACCCTTTTGGTTCTGCCACCTTCCCTGCTGCTGGTTTTGGGCCTACTTGGCACTTTTTCTGCTGTCACGCCCGCTATGTTTTTCCCCATCGTGTTTTTTTGGGGGGAACGTGAAGCAAAAGAAAACAGTTGTCTCCGGGTTGATCAACCCGCAGGTCCCCTTTTTCCTGCTTTTCTCTCTATTTGGGTGGGGGGAAAGGAAAAAGTGCTGAGTTTTTTGAAATTTGGGGGGGTTTTTTTCATTTTGAGGGGCCTTAATGCGAGGATCTTTTTGGGAAGGAAATGGAGCATCCAAGCACTCTTGTGAGAGATGGGCCTTAAATTTCCCCAAACCCTTTCTGGGTCGAGGGGCTTTAAAAAAACTGATTTTCCTCATTTTCCCCTCCCCCGCCTAAAAATTCTTTGCCAACCTCTTTAAAGGCAGGGACGTCGGAAAACTTGGTGTCTGGGGAATACCTCCTCCTTTTTCCCTCCTCCCCCTTTCCCCGCCCCGGCACATTTTCCCAACACCCCCCCCTTAAATTGCCTGAGATGTTTGCCCCCTTTAAAGCTGAGCGCCCCCTTGCCTGCCCTGGACCCCAAAACCACTGCCCAAATTTTGGGCCCGATAAAATTTTTGGAAACTGTCGGGCCTTGTGGATTTGAGGAGAGAAAAGGCCCCGTGTCCCATTTGTGCCCGTTTTCCTCCCGTCGCTGGGGGGAAACCTTTTTGTTTCAGGTTTTCCCAAACGTTTCGTTCCCAGAAAAAAAGATCACCCCCCCAATTTCTCTTTCTGACAAGGGCATTGTCCCCAATGACCATTTTGGTGGCTTCTTCAAAAATGGCAAGGATGGGGCCCGAGCTCTTTCACCTGCCTCCCCTCTCGGTGGCTTTAACACCCCGAGGTCCGCACCGATGCTTGTAAGGCCCCTGTGTTTATTTGTTTGGTAAAGGCATTGCGTGCTGCCCCAATGTTGGGGAAAGGGGGGGGGGAATTCCGCGTGTTTTTCCACGGGGGAAAAATGAGGCGGTTTTACGGGGAGGGCCCAGCTGACACTGAAACCCCGGCCCGGCGGGACGAAGAGGGTGCGAAGGGCGGAAAGGGGGAAATTTGAATTCGAGCCCCCCCTCAGCAAGGGGAGTCCAAACCCGGGGAGCCTTTAGAAAATTTTTGGACGCGGGGGATGAATTTTTGCCCGGCAAGGGATGTGTCCAGCCTCCCCATCTTAAGGGCGGCCAGCGGGTTTCGCCCGTTATCGCACAAAACCCCCTTGCCTTTGGAAAAAGGTTTTTGGCAAAACCCGCCCGGCTGGTCTCTTTCGGAGAGCCGCCACAGCTCCTGACCGGGGTGTGGCGGTTCCAAGACAGATTTAAATTTTAAAAACCCGGGCCCGGGTTTTCTGGGCAAGTGATGCCAACCCGAGGACCCTTTGGGGGGAAAAAAACCCTTTACCTTTCCCCCCGGTTTTTTAAGAGCGGTTTTCGCCGAGCCTGGGGAGCCAAACCCTCACCCCCCGGGACCCTCCCCCCGCTCACCCGTGAGCTGTCACAGGATATAGCGGGCCCCTTTGGGCCCTGTTCCCAGTCCCTGTGTCGGTGGTTTAGATGGACTTTTCCGCCCCAGATGCAGACAACGCGCTTGAAATTTTTGATGAAACGTGGGCTGGCCAGGGCAGGGACGGCTTTTTCTGGCAAAGATAATGGGCCTTTTTGGCTTCTGGTATTGGGGGCAGGCAAGGGGGCCCTGATGTGGCGGAAAAACCCTCTGTGTCCACCAGAAGGAAAAGGGAACATTTCCAAGGCCAAAAGGGCCCGGCAAGCCCACTTCGGCTTTTGGCTTTTGGGGGTGGTTTGGGGTTTTAAAAGGGTTTTTTTGCTCCCAAACCCGGAAGACAGAAGGTGGCTGCTTGGGTTTGGGCCCCTTTTAGGCGTGGGAAAGGGGTTTAAAATTTGGGGGAAAGGGGAAGGGGTTTTGGTTTGGGGCTTGGTGGTGCTGGGGGGTTCCCCCGGGGTACGGTTTGGGGGCCCGAAGCGGGGGTGATCCCCGTATGACTCTGAGAGACATGGGCAGCTTTAGGAAAGCTTGGTGGGGGGCGGGGGGGAGGGGGAGACAGAGGGGGGTGACAGGGGGTTGGGGGGCCCGGGGGTCGGGCTGGCCCTTTTTTTGGGCCCAAATGGGTTTCCCCCAAATTTTTAAATCATGCATTTTTGCTGATGTGGGCTAGACATGGGTTTGGGGGGTGGTTAAACCCCCTAAGGTTCTTGCCAAAAAATGCGGGTTTTTGGGAAACGGCTTTTGACCCCTCGCTGGGGGGAATCAGAGGCTTGGTCAAAAAAGGCCCCGGCTTGAGAAAGGGCCGGGCCTTTTTTGGGGGTGGGGGGGGGGGAAAATTTAAACGAAAGGGCGGGGTTTTTTTTTGACGTGGTGGGGAAAATTTTAGCGGACTTTTTGGGACCGCCCTCTCCCCTTTTTTAGGCGGGAACCCGTTTCTGACACTACCCAGGGCTTCCTCCTCGTTTCCGTTTTTGGGTGGCTTTGCAAGCAAATTTGCTG
>JAODAL010026600.1:0-56479 GCA_025379985.1 Phyllomedusa bahiana | reverse complement strand
TTTCCCCCCGCTCTTCCTTTTCCCCCTTTCCCCCCCTTTTCCTTTCCCCCCCTTTCCCCCCGTTTCCCTTTAAACCCCTTTCCCCCCCCGCTTTTCCCTTTTTCCCCCTTCCCCCCGCTTTTTCCTTTATCTCCCTTCCCCCGCTCTTCCTTATCTCCCTTCCCCTGCTCTTCCTTATCTCCCTTCCCCTGCTCTTCCTTATCTCCCTTCCCCTGCTCTTCCTTATCTCCCTTCCCCTGCTCTTCCTTATCTCCCTTCCCCTGCTCTTCCTTATCTCCCTTCCCCCGCTCTTCCTTATCTCCCTTCCCCCGCTCTTCCTTATCTCCCTTCCCCTGCTCTTCCTTATCTTTCTCCCTCTCTCTTCCTTATCTCCCTTCCCCCGCTCTTCCTTATCTCTCTTCCCCCTCTTCCTTATCTTTCTCCCTCTCTCTTCCTTATCACCCTTTACCTTATCCATTCTCCATAGATTACGATGCATTCTCCATCCCAAAGTTCTCTTAAAGGGATTGATCAGTTGTTGCAGCTTCTTTCTGTTTCTTGTCATCTTGTTGGATCTTCTCTTCCTCTGGGTGATAATTTCTGATCGGTAACTGCAGAATATTTCGTCTTGATGGCCGTGCAGATCTATCGCCAACATATACCGGAGCCTCGGAGAGCCTAATTTGCCCCCGGGGCCGGGGGCCCCCGGAATAGTTGCCACATACACGGTGGACTTCTATGAATTTATGGCCCAAATAACAACTGTTTTCCCTTTTGTGGGGGAGGTGGGGGTGTGGGCGCCCAGTGCTTTTTTGGGTGGCTTTGGGAAAAGGGGTGAAAAATTGAAATTAGACTGACGGCTGGAGGGTGATTTCGCCTTTTAAACCACAGCTAAATTTTCAGTTTTGTTTTTTAGAATACACTTCCCAGAAAAAAAATTCACCAAATAAGTTATGCAACTTTCAGGGAGAAAGGGAATTCTGGAAAAAATGCCCAGTTGGAGTATTTTCAGGATTTTCCCAGGATCGGGACGGATAATTTAAGAAAGGGTTACCAGTGACTGCCCCAAAGCAAATTTAGGGGGAAGGCCCCAGTCGGGAGGATAAAAAAGGAGGTAACCAGGATAGTACGGGAAAAATTTAATGTATTAAAAGTGACTGAAACCAGCGAAAGTGAGGCAGCTCGGTTTTTTTAATAAAAAGGAAAGTAACTCAGGTTAAGTAATGAAATGTCAGTAAACTGCCCCAGCGAATAGTGAGTGCGCTCTGGGGGATAATACGGGTAACTCAGGTTCGAACGGGTTTAAGTAATGTATTAAATGTAAGGCACCAGCAGAAAAGTGGGGAAAGCTTGGGGGAAATAATCGGGATGAAAACTCAGGATCGTACAGGAAAGTAATGTAATCCAGTACGGAACCAGCAGAATGGTGAGGCGCTCTGGAGGATTTTACGGATGTAACTGGGACCAGTACAGGAAAAATTAAATGTTTTAAAAGTGACTGAAACCAGCGAATAGTGATCAGCTCTGGGGGATAATACAGGATGTAATTTGGTTAGACAGGATAAGAAATTGTTTTGTACAGGGGAATGCCCCAACGGGAATAGTGAGGCAGCTTGGGGAAATAATAAAGGATGAAACAAGGATCGGTAAGGAAAAATAATGTATGTCCCGTGATGCACCAGCAGAAAGTGATTGCAGCTCGGGGAGGATAATACGGGATGTAATTCCGGGATCTTTTTCAGGATAAGTAATGTATGTACGTGACGCACCGCAAATAGGGGGACCGCAGCTCTGGAGGTAATACGGGGGTAACCGGGATAGAAAGGATAAAAATTGAAATGTACATAGGACTGCACCAGCGAATAGTGATCCCAGCTCTGGAGGTTTTTTTCAGGATGAAAACTCAGGATCATACGGGATAAAAAAGTATATACGTGACTGCACCAGCGAATAGTGAGGCAGCTCTGGAGAAAAAATACGGGATTTTAAAGGGGATCAGTCGGGAAAGTAATGAAATATAAAATGACGAAACCGCAGAAAGTGAGCGCCGCTCTGGAGGATAAACAGGATTAATTCAGGGACCGGGAAAAGGAAAAGTAATGTATGTACAGTGACTGAAACCAGCAAATAGTGAGTCCCCTTTTTCTAGGGGAAAAATACAGGTTTGTAACTCCAGGATAAATTTCGGTTTAAGTAATTTTATTTAAAGGGGACTGCACCAGAAGAATAAGGGGAGTGAAAGCTTGGAGGTTATAAGGATGAAACCCGGGGGAAAATCGTACGGATAATTTAATGAAATGTACTTAGTGACTGAACCGGGCGGTTTAGTGAGTGAAGCTCTAAAGGATAATACGGATGTAACTCAGGATCGACGGGTTTTTGTAATGTTTTTTACACAGTGACTGATTCCCCCAAAAGCAGAATAGTGGCGCAGTTTGGAGGAAAAATACAGGGGGAAACTCAGGATCAGTCCCGGATAAGAAATGAAATATAAAATAAACGAAACCGCAAATAGTGGGCGCCCTCTGGAGGATAATACGGATGTAACTCGGGAATTTAAAAGGAAAGTAATGTTTGTACATTGACGGGCCCCAAGCAAAATTAGTAAAAGTGCCCCTTGGGGAGGAAAATTACGGGTTGAAATTTTCGGAAAATACAGGGTAAAAAAATGTATGTAAAAGTGAATGCACCAGCAAATAGTGAGTGCTCTCTGGAGGTTTAAAACGGATGAAATCAGGATCAGTACAGGTTTAAGTAATGTTTTGTACAGTGAGTGCCCCCGCAAATAGTGAGCCCCAGCTTTTGGAGTAAAATTTACAGGATGAAAATCAGGATCATTAAAAGGAAAAGTAATGTATTAAGGGGGACTGCCCAGCAAAACTAGTGAGTGCAGCTCTGGAGGATAATACAGGATGTAACTCAGGATCAGTACAGGATAAGTAATGTATGTACAGTGACTGCACCAGCAGAATAGTGAGTGCAGCTCTGGAGTATAATACAGGATGTAAATCAAGATCAGTATAGGATAAGTAATGTATGTACAGAGTGACTGCACCAGCAGAATAGTGACTGCAGCTCTGGAGGATAATACAGGATGTAACTCAGGATCAGTACAGGATAAGTAATGTATGTACAGTGACTGCACCAGCAATATGTGAGCGCAGCTCTGAAGGATAATACAGGATGTAACTCAGGATCAGTACAGGATAAGTAATGTTGTACAGTGACTGCACCAGCAGAATAGTGAGCGCAGCTCTGGAGTATAATACAGGATGTAACTCAGGATCAGTACAGGATAAGTAATGTATGTACAGTGACTGCACCAGCAGAATAGTGAGCGCAGCTCTGGAGTATAATACAGGATGTAACTCGGGATCAGTACAGATTTATTGTTCTATTTGTCACCACTCCCGTTGATGGCGCCATCAGTCTGTGAGGAGGCGCAGTGAGTGATGGAAGGTGCTTGGCAGGAATGATCTTTAGGACCATGATGTGATGCTGCTGCCTCCTTGTCTATGACATAAGGATAGTGAAAGACATGAAGCGCAGCTGGCAGCCTCGGCACAGAGCAGCACTTGACACATGGGACATCACATTACTGGGTGGTGAGTGGCGATATAACAGCCTCGGGTCCAGGACTCATCAAACAGTGCAGACGGCCAGACACTGGCAGAGCAATAGGCGGCTGAAGAGGGGGTGACAGCAGATTTACTGGGATCCAGCACGTTATATAGGATCAGTGACTGGCGGCACACACTGCATGTCGCCCTCCATACAGATGAGCACAGCCAACCTTACAGGTGGATACTAAAATTGTTAATATAGAGGGCAGGTATGTGTGGCTGTATATGCTGTGTGTGTATTTATAGGAATTATAGTTACAAAGGCTCATGGGAAAAGAACCGAGACTCGGCAGCACCACCTATTGGAAGTAGCGATCCTCAATTCATATCCGACTCACTGAGTCTTGCAATCAGAAAAGGGAACATCTCTCCAAAACTTTACACACCAATTTGAAGAGATGTTTCCCTTTCTGAGCCACCTATTGCCTCCCACCCAGCCAACCAGTATCGCTCTGCTCTGCACTGATGAGGGGCAAAAACCCTGAAACAGCTGCTGTTGAGTGATACTGACTTAGCTAATATCCCTTTTGCTTTCTGAAGACTCAGTGGGTCAAAAGCAAATTGAGGATTTGTTACATCCAATAGAGGGTGCTTGAGCTTGTCAGCTCCTTTCCCATAATGCCTTGTGAGTCTTGTAGTGTGAATGGGATTAATGCCAACCAGATACTTATCTGCAAACAACTGTTTTGGGTGTCCTTTCGAGTTATTGGATGGGTGATTGCCTGTAGCTGAATACTTTATGATGGTTCGGTTTCCTCGAAGTTGGATGACGTTTCCACTTGTGGTCTTATAACCATGATGGGGGTGATGTTGGTTTCGCGTCCTGCATGGTTCCCTTCTGCCAAGACTGTCCGTCTTGTCCACACATAACAGCGCCTGTATGTGAGGACCGGGCGGCCATATTGTACAGAATACGGTCATGCATACCACTTCTTCTCCGTTTTGGGCACCATGTTGTTCTGCGTTCAGCAGAGGTCAATGAACATGAAATGAACTTCTTAACGCAAGGTGATGTACAGGTACGTTTTTGTGCCGCTAAGGGGGTACGGAGCATGGTCACGAGCTGAGCCCGCTCCATACGGGAAGGTGCCTGCTGTAGTTAGAACCTGTCGATAGTGGCCGGGACTGGAGATGACTCCGTGGCATCCAAGTATTTACGAAACGACATTGGGCAACCCAGGGGCCTTCATGGAGGCCACATTGCTCCTCATCCAGCTTTTTAAGCATCATTGTTAGTAGAGAAATATCTTGAATGGAAATTTGGATTTTTAGGATATACCATCGTTCTTCTAGGATCCTTTGAATGAAGGGGCCACAGGGCTAATTTGACCCACAACCTCTTTACAGTCTTTGAGGTTGGCTACAGTTCCCGGCACCGCCTGTTGGTCGGGAGTGTCGCCACTACCCCCAAAATTTGGGTCCCTTCATTCCCCAAGATTCATTTTGGGGGTCCCAGAGGTTGGCCCCCCATCACTGTTTCCCTGGGGGTTTTAGGGGATAAACTTGGGGGTTGCTATAAACGTCATAAGGGGGAAAATTTCACCTTTACAAAAATTTTTTGATCTTGAACATAGAAGCACCTCAACCCCTTTAAATCTGGGGGTAAGAAATCCCTGATCTACAATTTTTCCAGAGGCTCCCCCATCTTCTAAAGTTTTTCTTTCCATTTTCCATGCTCAGTCCCCCCCAAATTTTATAGTTTCCATTATATGGAGATAGATACCTCTGGTGCCTCTTTTTAAAAATTGGGGGGTAAAATAGGGGTTACATTTTCGTGACTTGTGTTTTGCTTTTTTACATTTTTGGAGGTTTGTGGGGGCCCTGATACCTTGTCCATAAGGCCTTTGTGTGATGACCACAGTCCACCATTTGAGAAGGTTGTTATCTCTATTTAATGAACTGGTGGGGTTTTTCCCCACCGCAGGGGTCGGGACTGAGTTTGCCTGGGGGCCCCTTCAGTAAATTTTGATTCTTGGGGGCCTACCAGTGGTTTTGGTTTTTAAACCCCCAAAATTAAAGGTGGGTTTTTTTGGGGGCCCCCACCAGTAAAGTTGGTTTTTTGGGAGCCCCCCAGGGGAGTTGGTTCTTTTGGCCCCCCAAATAAAGTTTGTTTTTTGGTGACCCACCAGTTTTTTGGTTTTTTTGGGGACCCCCCAAGTGAAGTTGGTTCTTGGGCCCCCCACCAGTGAAGTTGGTTTTGGAGCCCCCCCCTGTTTGGGTTGGTTCTTGGGCCCACCATTTGAAGTTGGTTTTTTGGGGGGCCCACAGGGATTGGTTGGGGGGCCCCACCAGGGGAGGGGGTTTTTTGGGGGGCCCACCAGTGGATTTTGGTTTTTTTGGGGCCCAAAATTTGGATTTGGTTTTTGGGGGCCCCCACCAGGGGATTGGGGTTTTTGGGCCCCCAAACCCGGTGGAGTTGGTTTTTTGGGGCCCACCAGTGGGGTTGGTTTTTGGGGGCCCCCCCAGGGGAGTTTGGTTCTTGGGACCCACCAGTGGGTTGGTTTTTGGAAAGCCCCCCAGCGAAGTTGGTTTTGGGGGCCCTTTTCCCAGTGGAGTTGGTTCTTGGACCCCCAACCGGGGAATTTGGGTTTCCCTTGGAGCCCCAGTGGAGTTGGTTCTTGAAGCCCCCCAGTGGATTTTGGGTTCTTGTACCCCCCACCATGGAGTTGGTTTTTTGGGAGCCCACCAGTGGATTTTGGTTTTTGGGAAAGCCCCACCAGTGGGGGTTTTTTTTTTTGGAGCCCACCAGGGAGTTTGGTTCAGGGAAAGCCCCCCAAGTGGAATTTTCGGTTATTGGGGCCCCCCTCCAGTGGAGTTGGTTTTTGGGAGCACCCAGTGGAATTGGTTCTTGGACCCCAACCAGTGGAGTTGGTTTTTTTGGAAAGCCCCCCCATGGAGTTGGTTTTTGGGGCCCACCAGGGGTTTTTGGGGTTTAAATGGGCCCACCAGTGGAGTCGGTTATTGGGGCTCCCCAGTGGATTTGGGTTTCCCTTGGAGACCCCAGTGGAATTGGTTTTTTTTGGAGGCCCCCCAGTGGGGGTTTGGGTTTTTTGGGACCCCCACCAGGTGGAGTTGGTTCTTGGAGCCCACTATTTGGAGTTGTTCTTTGGGGTCCACCTTGGGGTTGATTTTGTTTTTGGGACCCCATTGGGTGGGTTGGTTCTTGGAACCCACCAGTGGATTGGTTCTTGGAGCCCACCATGGAGTTGTTTTTTTTGGGGGCCCCCATTTTAAGTTGGGTTTCTTGGGGGCCCATTATTTAAATTTGGGTTTCTTTTAACCACCAGTGGAGTTTTTTTTTTGGGGCCCACCAGTGGGTTGGTTTTTGAGCCCCCCAGTGGAGTTTTTTTTTTGGGGCCCACCAGTGGGGTTTGGGTTCTTGGAGCCCTTTTTACAACCTGTGAAAGGACTTCTGACCCCTTGTTTTTCTGCCTCTCTGCCCTCTGCTTTTTTTTTTAACATAAAAAGCCCTTTAACATCCCGGGTGGCCCCCCGGGCGGGGGGGGATTGCCCTACTCCTCTGTGGGCCATTCTGGGGCTTTTTTTTAGGGTGTCTTTCCCAGGGGACCCTTTAGAAAATTCACCCCCCCCGTTTTTTTCCCCTGTTTTAAAGTTTATTTAAAAATCCCCCCTTGATAAAGGGGTCCAGCCTTTAAACATCAACTTTAATAGAAATACCCAATTTTTTCAATCAAATTTTTGTTTTTTTAAACCCAAAACCCCTTTTTCCCTTGCACCATCCCCCAGGATCAGAGTCTCAAGTGCTGACCTTTCGGGGCCCACTCGTAGTTAACAAAACGAGCGCCTTTTTCCCATTTAATTTAAAAACCGAGCTTCCTGGGGTCGTCAAGGTTGCCCCCAGGGTTTCCCTGGGTCGCCAGGGGCCGCTTTACAGGGTTTTAAATTTAAAATGCAATTTTTAAAATGTATTTTCTCCAGTTCATTTACCTGCGGCCGCGCCATCAAATTTCCCCGGGAAAAAGTGACTTTTTAAATTTGAATGCGGGAGTTTCCCAGTAGCCGGTAAATTTTTCAGTGTAAAAAGAGAAAAATTTCAAAGGGAGGCGAGACCCGGATGGCCTGCATGGATCCGGGGGGGCCCTCAGCAAGTTTTAATAAACCCAGAAGGTCGTGCCGAAAATTTGGCTAATAAAAGGGTTTAAAAGGGAAATGCTAGGAAACGGCAGAGGTAGATAATCTGCGAAAAGGGAGCGGGAGCTTCCCACAAGCCGTGATAGCCGTATTACCCCCCCAAAGATAAAAAGGGAGGGGAAAAAATGTTTTTTATCGATCCAGGAGCCCCCCCACATCCTACACGCGGGTAGGACAGGCTGAAAGGAAACAACTCCCAACCGATTAGTCCTCCTCGTCTGATAAAGGAATCTGCTCAAATCCCCTCAAATCCGGCAGAGAAATGCTAAACATGAAAGGCCTTCACCAACCAGACTGAAACGCGTGGGATGGAGAGAGTAACACGTATCCATAAGATAATTCCCCCCGGGCCCCCAGATCGGGACCCATTTATGTGGGGAGGGGGGCCCCCATACCTCCACTTACCCACCATTTGGGTTCGGGCCCTTTCCTTCCGTTTCCCGGGAGAAGGGACCCAAAGGGACCTGGGGGTTTGGCTCCTAATATAGGAGAGGGGGCCCTTTCCCACCCAAAACCCCCCCAAATTATCCACCCTTTCCCCCTTTTTGTTTCCTGGAAAAGGGGATCAACACCTGTGGGCTGGTTTCCTTTGCATTTTAGGAGAGGGGGCCCCATACCCCCTTTCATACCCACCATCCTATCCAGCCCTCTCCTTTTGATTCCTGGAGAAGGGAGTCAAGACCTGTGGGCTGGCTCCTGCATATAGGAGAGAGGCCCATACCACCTCATACCCCCACCCTTTCCCAAACCCTTTTCCTTTTGTTTTTCCCTGGAAAAGGGGTTTCATGACCTGGGGGCTGGTTTCCTCCCCATAAAGGGAGAGAGGCCCAAAACCACCTCATACCCACCTTTCCTAATCCAGCCCCCCCCTTTTTGGGTTTCCCTGGAAAAGAGTCAAAACCGGGGGCTGGCTCCTGCATATAGGAGAGAGGCCCTTTCACCTCCCCCCAAACCTTTCCTATCCACCCCCTCTCCTTTTGATTCCTGGAGAAGGGAGTCAACCCCCCGGGGGGCGGGGCCCCTGCAAAATAGGAGAACCCCCCAACCCCACCTCATACCCCCCACCCAATGGGGCCCTCCCTTTTTTTCCCCGGAAAGAATGGATAAACCCCCTGTGGGCGGCTCCTGCTAAGGAGAGAGGGCCCATACCCCCTCAAACCCCCCCAAACCTACCCCATCCCTTTTCCTTTCAAATTCCTGGAAAAGGGGAGCCCAAGACCTTTTGGTTTGGCTCCTACAAATAGGGAGAGGCCCATCCCCAAACCCCCCTCCCCCACCATCCAAACCCACCCCTCCCCCTTCTTGTTTTCCTGGAAAAGGGGGTAAGACCTGTGGGCTGGGCCCTCCCTTATAGGGAGAGGGCCCATCCCCAACCTCTTTACCCCACCATCCTACCCAGCCCTCTTTTTTTTAAACCCGGGAGAAGGGAGGTTCAAGTGGGGTTTTACTTTTTAGGAAAAGAGGCCCATACCCCCTTAAATACCCACCTTTTTTCCCTTTTTCAAAGTCCTTTCCTTTTGTTTCCTGGAGAAAAAGGAAATTAAAACCCTTTGGGGGGCGGCTCCTACATATAGGAGAGAGGCCCATACCACCTCATACCCACCATCCTATCCAGCCCTCTCCTTTTAAATTCCTGGAAAGGGGATTTCAAGCCTGGGGGCTGGTCCTACATAAAGGGGGATGCCCATTTCCACCTCTACCCCCCCTTTTTTTCCACCCCCCTCCCCTTTTTGGGATTCAGAAGGGAGTCATGACTACATATAGATAAGGGGCACTTAATGATAGCCCTAAACCCCCTTTGGCCCACCATCCAAAAGCTTTTTCCCAAATTCCCTTTTTCCCTTTTCTGATTCCTGAAAAAAGGGAAAAGTAATGCCCCTTTGGTGTGCCCCCACAAAAAGGAGACGGGCCCTTATTTTTTTGGGGCCCCAAAACCACTTGTACTCACCATCCTATCCTGCCCTTTCCTTCTGATTCCTGGGGAAGGGAGTCATGACCCATTGGCCGGGTCCTGCAAAATAGGAAAAGGGGCCCTTTTTTAATTAAAGAGGGTTCCTGGGATCGGGGGTTTGTTTTCACAGATCCCCCCAGTTTTTTTCTTCCCTTGGATCCTCAGGGGATACGGCCTAAAACACGCTTTCAGTCTTATGGTCCTAGGTTCTGGTTGCTTCACAGATCCTCCAGATCTTCTTCTAGTAGTCCTCAGAGATACTGGCCTCAACACAGCTTCTCAGTCTTATGGTCCTAGGTTCTGGTTGCTTCACAGATCCTCCAGATCTTCTTATAGTAGTCCCCAGAGATACTGGCCTAAACATAGCTTCTCAATTTCATTGTCCTAGGTTCTGGTCGCTATACATGCCCTCCAAATCTTCTTTTAGTGGTTCTCAGAGATACTGGCCTCAACAGAGCTTTTCAGTCTCATGGTACGAGGTAATTGTCACTACACAAGTCCTCCAAATCTTCTCTTAGTAGTCCTCAGAAATACTGGCCTCAACACAGCTTCTCAGTCTTATGGTACAAGGTTCTGGTTGCTTCATAAATCCTCCAAATCTTCTTCTAGTAGTCCTCAGATATACTGGCCTCAACACAGCTTCTCAGTCTCATGGTTGGTCGCAACACAGATCCTGGCTTCTTCCAACTTAAAATGACACAGGTAAAGCCACAACTCACTCTGCTACTACAACCCCCCACATGTGCTGTTTCCTCTTTTGAAACTTCCTGTGCTTGATTAACCTATGGGCAGTCTCCAGTACCGCCACCTGCCAGATAATAATGCTGAATGATGAAAGCCAAGTGACCACAGGAGGCATCTCTAGGATCCAGTCAGGTATGAAAGATGTAGCCTCTGACTGCATCAGGAGGACACAACCCCCCTCCCATATGGTCACATCCTGAAGCAAACAATACACATAGCTGACACCCTAACAAAAAAAATAAAGGAACATGGATTCATTATAATAATAAATCATAAGAAGAATCAGACATAACAAGACACCATCACACTTGAAGCAATGTCCCATCAGTAGATTCTAGCATCCGTAACATGTAACAGTATATTTTTCAAGAACCTCCTCTAGGATTGGTCATGTAAGACTGATAACTCTATTAGGCTAAATATTCATAAAGAAAGTATTTTCATTTAAATTGCAGAAAAAAAAAAAGATGTAAATCCTCTGGCAGAGAAACTTGGCTGTAATCCTCAATAAGGTGACCTTCAGACATTGTCCTCAAACCCAAGGTGACATTCAGACATTGTCCTCAAACCCAAGGTGACCTTCAGACATTGTCCTCATACCCAAAGGTGACCTTCAGACATTGTCCTCATACCCATCCTTGGGATGTTTTAGAGTTTATGTTGTTTATATGTCTCTAAAGGAGATCCATACTGTTCCTTTCTTTAGAAACCATTGTATCATTGTCTACAGCATTTCACCATGAACCTGTCTTTTGAGATGATATTGTGGGTATGAGGCATCTCTCTCCAAGCCAAGTCTTGACAGGGTGGTATCATCACACCTAAAACTACTGTCCATAATCATTGCCTTCCAGTCACCTCAATATCAGCAATGCAATGGAACAGCCAAGAGCCGGTCAGTCAGGAAGTATATCTTACTTGACTTTGTATTTTATATATAGTATATAATATAGGAGTATGTAGACAAGATGGTCTCCTGCTGCCATAGAAAAGAGTGTCTCCTCCTGAAGTAGACAAGATGGTCTTCTCCTGCCATAGAAAAGAGTGCCTCCACCTGAAGTAGATAAAAGTGTCTCCTACCAGTGTAGACAAGAGGACCTCCTCCTGATATAGACAGGAGGGTCTCCTCCTTATACAGATAAGAAAGCCTTCTCCTGACATAGTCAAGAAAGCCTCCTCCTGACATAGACAAAAGGGCCTCCTCCTAACATAGAAAAGAGGACCTCCTCCTGACTTAGATGAGAGGGCTTCCTCCTGACATAGACAAAAGGGTGTCCTCCTGACATAGACAGGAGTGCCTCCTCCTGACGTAGACAAGAGTGCCTCCTCCTGACGTAGACAAGAGTGCCTCCTCCTGACATAGATAAGAGGGTGCCTCCTGCTAACATAGGCAAGAGGAGACCAGAAAGCTTCCTCCCAACATAGACAAGAGGGCCACATCATGGCCTAGACAAGAAAGCCTCCTCCTGACTTAGATGAGAGGGCCTTCTCCCAACATAAACAAGAGGGTCACCTCCTAACATAGACAAGAGTGTCTCCTCCTCATTAAGACACGTGTGTCCTCCAGATGTAGACAAGAGGGTGCCTCCTTCTGATGTAGACAATAGTGCATCCTCCTGACGTAGTCAAGAAGGTCTCCTTCTGACATAGACAAGAAGGCCTCGTCTTGACGTAGAGTAGAGGGCCTCCTGACTTAAATGGAGGGCCTCCTCCTTACATAGACAAGAGGTTGTTTCCTCCTGATATAGACAAGAGGAGATGAGAGGGCCTCCTTTCTGACGTAGACAAGTGGGTCTCCTTATGTAGACAAAACTGCCTCCTCCTGACATAGACAAGATGTCTCCTCCTGTCATAGACAAGATGGGCTCCTTCTGGTGTAGACAAAAGGGTGTCTGCTCCAACATAGACGAGGAGACAAAAAGGCCTCATCTTGCCATAGACAACAGGGCTTCCACCTGACGCTGGTTCACACCACCAAACCTCTTCAATTTGGTAAGCCCAAGACATTCATTAATATGCCCTAACTACCCATCTCTCATTTGTGATGTCTGTAGAGAGGGGAGCCCTTGGTAGGTCCATACCATCGATGAAGAATTTTGCCAACTCTCATGAACACAACAGGCCCACCTTACAGTCCAACTACCATCCCGACTGTAAGGTTGGCAGGTCATCTGATGTCTTCTACTCACTGGAAGCCAACTTGTTGGTGCTGGTTGCCGCTCTGTGTGTCATGCCACCCGCTCCCCCTCATATTGTCATTCTTTTTGTTCTTCTAAACGTTGGTTTGACATTTAATAACAACCTTTCTCCTTTTTCTGTTGTTTCAGTTAAAGGATCAAGAAAGTTAAGTCTGCCAACAGATCTTAAGACTGATCTTGGTACGGTAGGCGAAAGCCAACAGTTTTTAAAGCTTCCTCACTCTCATTTGGCAAACCAACCCGTCCCATGAGATCTCAAGATCCTTCCAATGCTTGGCTTGGTGGAGATTCTCTCTCCTCTCCATGCAGTCCTCCTGTTGGCAGCATCTTCAGCATTTCCGCTTGTGTATAACACTCATTTCCTGTGACCGCATTCTGCAAGTCATTTCCAAACAGACACACATTTGGAGGCACCAGCGAGACATTCTCATTACCATTTCAATAAATGCTCTTCACCAACTAATCCCGTAACCCCAATGTCATAGTGGTGCTTTATATATACGGTATCTACTGTGCTCTGAATGTCTGATCTCAATGCATTCTGTTTGTTCTGTAAGGATCACAGTTGTAGCCCACAGAAAGATATGTTCACCAGCAGAATAGTGAGAGCAGCTCTGGAGGATAATTTCAGGATGAAATCAGGATCGTACGGTAAGTTGTATGTACATGACTGCACAGCAAAAGTGGTGCAGTTTTGGAGGATAATACAAGATGTAATCAGATCATACCAGGTAATAATGTAATGTTGTACACAGTAAATGCACCAGCTGAATTTGTGAGTGCAGCTCTGGAGTATAATACAGATGTTCTCAGGATCATACAGGATAAGTAATGTATGTACACAGTAACTGCACCAGCAGAAAAGTGAGTGCAGCTCTGGAGGATAATACAGGAAGTAACTCAGGATCAGTACAGGATAAGTAATGTATGTACACAGTGACTGCACCAGCAGAATAGTGAGTGCAGCTCTGGTGGATAATACAGGAAGGACCATGAACGAAAAGTATTGGTATGCTGGATATCAAAGGTTGGTCATGATAAGGATTTCAAATGATAAAAAATGTAAAATATTCAGAATACATGGATATATTCAGTATAGCGTGTGAGGTCCCAACACAGGAATCTCACGCCTCGTCCTTCTTTCAATGTTGCGGAGCATATAAACTATAGCATGGTAGTAAGAGATGATGGGACGGAGAGGTCCCCAGCGATGACATTTTTAGATACCTTTATAGGGAGTGTTCACCGTTCAGCTTTCCTTCGTTGATGGTAGAGGTGAAATGGGGTGGGAGACACTACCTGTGCGGAGGTTTTCTGGGGACCACTGTAGAGTAAGCGTTGCACTTCTTGGTCAGGGACTGGTGGTTTTATTTTTGTAGTCATTGAGTTTCCTTAGTAAGATGACCATCCTCCGCTTTGAGCTTGGAAGCATGAAGACAGATTGTCAGGTGGAATTAGGGATTTATAGGATGGAAGATCTTGGCTTTCCTGCCCTGTTGGAGACACTTTTTTGTGTGATTGTTACAAATCTTTTTTTGTGACATTCTGATGCCACTTATGATAGCAGAACATCCCCATCCTCCCTGTAATGGGGACAAGACTTTCAGAAACCATTGTGAGTGACCACCAAAGTGAGTGTGATAGAAGGTGCTCAGCAAAGAGAGTGTGACCAAAAGTGATCACCAAAATAAGAGTTGCAGAGGGTGCCCATCAAAGCAAGAGAATGTGGATGAGAGTGACCACCAAAGAGAGTGTAAATGGGAGTGACCACCAAAGAGAATATGGATGAGAGTGACCACAAAAGAGAGGGTGGATGAGAGTGATCACCAAAGAGAGTGTGGATGAGAGTAATCGACAAAGAGAGTGTGGATGGGAGTGACCACCAGAGAGAGTGTGGATGAGAGTGACCACCAAAAAGAGTGTGGATGAGGGTGATCACCAAAGCGAGTGTGGATGAGGGTGATCACCAAAGCGAGTGTGGATGAGGGTGATCACCAAAGCGAGTGTGGATGAGGGTGATCACCAAAGCGAGTGTGGATGAGGGTGATCACCAAAGCGAGTGTAACTGAGAGTGACCATCGAACTGAGTGTGTCTGAGAGTGACCTTTAAATTGAGTGTGACCTAGAATGATCACCAAAGCAAGTGTGAATGGAAGTGATCACCAAACTGAGTTTGACTGAGTGATCAACAAATAAGATGTGACAAAGAGTGACCAAAAAAGTGTGGATGAAACTGACCACCAAAGTGACTTTGACCAAGGGTGATTAATACAGCAAGAGTGACCACCAAAGCGAGTGTGACTGAGAATGACCACCAACGTGAGTGTGATGGAGTGACCACCAATGTGAGTGTGACCGAGTGACCACCAACGTGAGTGTGACCGAGAATGACCACCAACATGAGTGTGACTGAGAATGACCAGCAACGTGAGTGTGACTGAGAATGACCACCAACGTGAGTGGGACCGAGAATGACCACCAACGTGAGTGTGACCGAGAGTGACCACCAACGTGAGTGTGACCGAGAGTGACCACCAACGTGAGTGTGACCGAGAATGACCACCAACGTGAGTGTGACTGAGAGTGACCACCAAAGCGAGTGTGACCGAGAGTGACCACCAAAGCGAGTGTGACCGAGAATGACCACCAACATGAGTGTGAGCAGGAATAGCACATGGTGTCTCATGCAGGTGATAACTTACAGTACAGTATATTATTAGCAGCCATGATACAGCGAGACCGGCAAAATCTGCACCAAATGTAGAAATTTAGCAAACACAGAACTGCATTTGAAGCTAGTCACTAGAGTTTCCTCATCCTGTTGGCTGCCGTTCTTCACACCAATATCTTGTGCCAAAAAAAACTGCATGTTAATAAATCTGGCGATGTGTCACTCCTCGTAGCCACGCCCTATTTCGAGGTGCTGTCTAGTTGGCGTTTTATCACATTCACTGACAGTGGTGAGTCTTGGTCCCGAGTGAGGGTCGCAGTCCTGTCGCTTGGGGACGTCCTTACATTACTCCTTGAGCCACCAGCCCAGATCTTGCACACGGTTCATAATCATGGAGGTTTCCATCTAAAATAGAAACTCAGCAGTCATGACTGGGAGAATGGGCAGCAACAAATATGGCCGCCTGGAGAGGTTGTCACCCAGTCCTGAATGGTAAATCTGCCTCCGATGCAGATATATGTGGTTTGACCTGGAAATGCTGGAAACCAACCAATGGCATTGGTATAGGTCTCATGGACTAGCCCTTTAAGCATTACCCCCAGTATGTTCATGCAATGTCTTTGGTCAGTAGGGGGCGTAGCTGATGCTGTGTATAGTTCTGCATCATACTACGGAGGCTGCAGGTCACTGACGCTGGGTCATCTGTCTTGTAGATCATGTGAATGGCCACTGCACAAGTCCCACGTCACAGACCTGCGGGTCCGGAAAGAGGATCTCCAGTGCCGATGGCACCAAAGCCAACAGGAGGGGCCCTGGTAGACCACCGTTCCGAAAAGCCCAGTCTGCAGCGTGTATGGAGATCTCCCTGCCGGTGACTACTGAAGGTGAGACTGGACGGTTGCCCTCCATACAGAGGTGACCTGAGGCCGCAGGGTCTACAGCCATATCTGTATCTGCTCCTCGTATCCCGTGTCCGCAGCCGCCTATGGCCTCTGTAGTGTCTAGAAGTACCTGGCATGACCCAGTGTGGACATATTAGATGTACGCTGCCCCTGTGTCTGCATTATCTCACTGTGTCTCATGCTTAGTAGCCAGCATGACCCCTGTGTAATCAATGCCTGAGACAGAGCATGAACCTGGCCCTACAGGGAGTAACACACATCGGACGGTGAATATTGGCTCCATCATTTTCATTACTTGCTGCTGATTTACTTTATAGGAACAAGAACTGGAACCAGATTATCACAAAGGCAGGTTCCATCTAATGACCCAGTCACAACCAGAGCTGCATTCCCAGTTCAGCTGTTACCTCACATCTAGCTGTGAACCCCACCATATCCCAGGTCTTCAGCTTCATGTAAAGCTTCATTTGTTTGGCCTAATCAATGGTCAGAGCCTGATCCCATTTCAAACTCTGATGACTACCAAGTCACAGGTCAACCTTGCCTATCCCCATGACTATGAGCCCGGCCTTATCACCAACATCCGAGCCTGATATGAACTCCACCAACTACGTGATGGTGAGACGTACCGCCATAATTAGAGCCTGAACTCAATCCTATCCAATACGTAATGGTGAGCCTAGCCTTACCACCACCATCAGAGCCTGACCTCAACCCAATCCAACACCTGATTATGAGCCCCGCGTTATCACCAACATCTGAGCTTGATATGAACTCCACCATATACGTGATGGTGAGCCCTACCGCCATAATCAGAGCCTGAACTCAATCCTCTCCAACACGTGATGGTGAGCCTAGCCTTACCACCACCGTCAGAGCCTGACCTCAACCCTATCCAACACCTGATGGGGAGCCCAACGTGATGGTGAGCCTAGCCTTACCACCACCGTCAGAGCCTGACCTAAACCCAATCCAACACCTGACTATGAGCTAGGCCTTCCCACCATCATCAGAGCCTGAACTCATTCCTATCCAACATGTAATGGTGAGCCTATCCTTAACACCACCATCAGAGCCTGACCTCAACCCAATCCAACACCTGATTATGAGCCCCGCATTATCACCAACAGCCAAGCCTGATATGAACTCCACCAAATATGTGATGGTGAGCCCTACCGCCATAATCAGAGCCTGACCTCAACCCAATCTAACACCTGATTATGAGCCCGGCCTTATCACCAACACCAGAGCCTGATATGAACTCCACCAAATATGTGATGGTGAGCCCTACCGCCATAATCAGAGCCTGAACTCAATCCTATCCAACACGTAATGGTGAACCTGGCCTTGCCACCACCATCAGAGCCTGACCTCAACCCAATCTAACTCCTGATTATGAGCCCCGCATTATCACCAACATCAGAGCCTGATATGAACTCCAACCACCGCGCAACAGTGAGCCTGACCTTATCACCAGAGCCTGACCTCAACCCCATCCAACACGTAATGGTGAGCCTAGCCTTAACACCACCATCAGAGCCTGACCTTATCACCAGAGCCTGAACTCAATCCTATCCAACACGTAATGGTGAGCCTAGCCTTAACACCACCATCAGAGCCTGACCTTATCATCAGAGCCTGACCTAAACCCAATCCAACATCTGACTATGAGCCTGGCCTTATCACCAGCATCAGAGCCAAGCCTCAGCTCCACCCAACATCTGACTGTAAGCCTGACCTCAACCTTATCCAACATCCAACTATGAGTGCAGCTTTATCACCAACATCAAAACCTGATCTTAACCCTATCTAATACCTGATGGGGAGCCTAACCTTAGCACTAACCTCAGAGCCTGACCTCATCCCATCCAACATCTGATTGTGAGCATGGCCTTACCGCCATCATCAGAGCCTGACCTTAGCCCTATCCAACACCTCATGGTGAGTCTAACCTTATCACCAGTATCAGAGCCCAACCTGATCCCCACCCAACATCTTACTGTGAAACTAGTCTTATTACTAACATCAGAGCCCGACCCAAACCACACCTAATATCTGACTGTAAACCTAGTCCTATCACTAACACGAGGGCCCAACTCAAACTTCTTCCAATATCTGACTGTGAACCGGTCCTTATCACCAACCTCAGGACCTGACCGAAGCCTCACCCAACATCTGACCGTGAGCCGAGTCTTATCACCAACATCAGAACCTGACCCAAACTCCACCCAGCATCTATGAACCTAGTGTTATCACCAATATCTGAGCCCGACCGAAACCACACCCAACATATAATTATGAACCCAGCCTAGTTTTATCACCAACATCAGAACCCGGCGCCACCCAACATCTGACTGTAAAACTAATCTTATCCCCAACATTAGGGCCCAACCCAATCCCCACCCAACATATGACTATGAACCTAGTCTTATCATCAGCATCAGACCCTGACCCAAACCCCACCCAACATCTGACTGTGAACCTAGTCTGTTCACCAACATCAGAGCCCAACCTCTACCTTACCCACCACCCACCCCACAGAGTCCTACATCAGCTCAGTCTTCGACCTGGTAGACAGGAGAGCTCCCCCTGTTGGCAGGTTTGAGGAGAAGAGTTTTTTCCCAGTAGTATCCAGATGACGACCAGATCCCATTTCTCTGGGGCTTTCTCCCCTCTCCTGATAGCCTTTATGTCTTTTTCCCAGCTTTCCCCCGCAGTCGCCCCACATCAGAAGACGTTACAGGTTGTTCTGAATTTCTAGGTTTCAGAAATGTTTTCCAGATGGAAATGAAACTTAATCATTAAATGAAGATTCTATGTTTTTGTAATAAACTTTAGTGTTTTATTTCTTCACCATTTTCCAAGTTCTCTCCATGTTTTCCGTGAATGAGACCAGGGGCTTAAAATCCATTATTCCCTAATACTTCTCACAGCAGAGGGGTTGTTACAGTCTCAAGACACAGCTGTTCCTCACAGAAGACTGTCTAGACTGGATACAACTGGGACAAACCCTCAGCTGTTTATACTCACTGGCAGCAAATAAAATGCTGAAAATGATGAAGAAATGAAGCACTAAATTATGCTTGAAAGTAGCCAAGCATTTCCCAATACACACACAAGACAGGCCCTAAAAGAACGGAGATAGGTTCTGGTACTGGCCGTGCTCCTCATACCATACATACCACCTTATTGACCACCAGGCAGGGGGAGACCATAAATCCTCAGCCCAGCACACATGAAATCCAGTGTAGGAGAGGAGCGACCATTACTGCCCATGGTACTGCCAGGTTCTGAGCTGTCTGACCAGAACTTGTTCTGGTGTGTGCTGTGCACCTGTAGAGGTAGTGACCCCCTGTGTGTGCAAGTAGTGACAACCCCATCTCCAATTTGTAGAGGTTGTGACCCCTGTGTGTACAGGTAATGATGTCATGGTGTAGTGAACCCCCTTCCCCCCGGGGGTAGAGGTGGTGACCCCCTGTGGGTTCAAGTAATGACCCCCATGTGTAGAAATAGTGAACCCTGTGTGTATAGATAGTGACCCCCCATATGTAGAGGTGATGACCGTCCTTGTGTAGAGGTGGTGGCAACCCCCAATCCCTCTGTGTAGAGGTAGTGACTCCCGTGTGTAGAGGTGGTGACCTTCCTTGTGTAGATGTGGTGGCCCACTCCGTGTAGATGTAGTGACCCTTATGTGTATAAGTCATGAATCCCCTGTGTAGAAGTACTAACCCCCATGTGTAGAGGTAGTGAACCCTGTGTGTATAGATAGTGACCCCCATATGTAGAGGTGGTGACCGTCCTTGCGTAGAAGTGGTGGCAACCCCCAATCCCTCCATGTAGAGGTAGTGACCCTCATGTGTAGAGGTCATGACCCCCTTTTGTAGAGGTAGTGAACCCTGCATATATAGATAATGACCCTCCCCATATGTAGAGGTGGTGACCCTCCTTGTGTAGAGGTAGTGACCCTCATGTGTAGAGGTAGTGAACCCTGTGTGTATAGATAATGACCCTCCCCATATGTAGAGGTGGTGGCAGCCCCCAATCCCTACGTGTAGAGGTAGTGACCCTCATGTGTAGAGGTGGTGCCCCCCTCCGTGTAGATGTAGTGACCCCCGTGTGTAGAGGTGGTGACCATCCTTGTGAGGAAGTAGTGACCCCCCTGTGTAGTGACCTCAGCTCGTTTAATCCCTCTGGTGATGACGGTGGTACACGGAAAGGGTCTGGGCTCGGTCTGTTCTGGTCATTCCCTGCTGCAAAGCACATCCCCTCCGCCTCCTCCTCCACCACCCGCGTCCGGGCTCGGGGCAGTATCCCGACGTCCGGCACTAACCAGATTAGATGATGAGCAGCTTCATCCTGTGTCCCGGCTGACACAATCTACAGGACACCTCCTCCAAATCCCCTTAACCTACGTGAAGGCGGGGGCCCCCCATAATAATGCTCTGCACTCCACCCCCAATGCTTTGATGACTTTTGGAGGCTGCACTTATCTTATGTCGTGCTGCCGCTGGAACAATCCATGCAAATCACAGATAACACAGCTTTCTAATGCACTGTGTATACATTTCTCCCCATGGTCCAGATCTCTGCTTGCTGTCAGTAAAGAAAATATCCTTACTTGTATCCCACCCCGATCTAACCCTGCTCACCTACACATGAAGATTGGTAGAGACCTAATACTCCTCACAGCTGGTGGCAGGGTCCTAATGTGACCTTCGCTCATGCAGCTGCAGGAGAACCACTCGTGACCACCTAGTGCCCGGAGGTGTCCTGCCAATAAATGACCACTACATGACCTGAGCAAGACCCCTGACCCTATACCGCCTGGTAAGACCACATTTCACTTGCTGTGGCCAACCTGGTATCATCAACAAGTCAAATGTGCATCCACCATCTCTGCTGCCAAGGAGAACCTCCAGAAAATTCACGGATGAGGCCCCTCAACATGGTTGAGATACGTGAGAAGAGACCTCAGCCGTACTTTGTCACATGTCTAAACACTAGAGGACTTCTGTCAGATCTTCTCCGAGGTCTCCTTCCATACTATAGTGACTTGCATGGTGTGCGGCATGTGTCAGAAATGGTATCTGAATACTGAGCACAGGAAGGATGGAGAATGACAGCCTAAGAGGATGGGAGCAGCTGGAAGTAATGGGCGATAGTGGTGTGGACAGGAGGGCTGAGAAGTCATAGAGACATAGTATGAGGATTCAGGAGTAGCTGATGCATGTTCGATTTGGAAGGAGAGGTAGTAGCTTGTCAGGAGGGTTGGACGGTAGTGGTTGAAAGATCTTGAGTTGGTGAGGGTTAAGCAGCAGCAGTTGGGTGGTCAGCGTAGTCATCAGACATGGTGTTCAGTGTAGTCATCAGACATGGTGGTCTGTGGAGTCATCAGACATGGTGGTCAGTATAGTCATCAGACATGGTCGTCAGTGGAGTCATCAGACATAGTTGTCAGTATAATCATCAGACATGGTGGTCAGCGTAGTCATCAGACATAGCTGTCAGTATAGTCATCAGACATGGTCGTCAGTAGAGTCATCAGACATTGTGGTCAGTAGAGTCATCAGACATGGTGGTCTGTGGAGTCATCAGACATGGTCGTCAGTAGAGTCATCAGACATGATGGTCTGTGGTCATCAGACATGGTCGTCAGTAGGGTCATCAGACATGGTCGTCAGTAGAGTCATCAGACATGGTGGTCTGTGGAGTCATCAGACATGGTAGTCAGCGTAGTCATCAGACATAGTTGTCAGTATAGTCATCAGACATGATGGTCTGTGGAGTCATCAGACATAGTTGTCGGTATAGTCATCAGACATAGTTGTCAGTATAGTCATCAGACATGATCGTCAGTAGAGTCATCAGACATGGTGGTCTGTGGAGTCATCAGACATGGTCGTCAGTAGAGTCATCAGACATGGTTGTCAGTATAGTCATCAGACATGGTGGTCTGTGGAGTCATCAGACATGGTCGTCAGTAGAGTCATCAGACATGGTGGTCTGTGGAGTCATCAGACATGGTGGTCAGCGTAGTCATCAGACATAGTTGTCAGTATAGTCATCAGACATGGTGGTCTGTTGAGTCATCAGACATAGTTGTCAGTATAGTCATCAGACATGGTCGTCAGTAGAGTCATCAGACATGGTGGTCAGTAGAGTCATCAGACATGGTGGTCAGTATAGTAATCAGATGTGGTGGTCAGTATAGTAATCAGATGTGGTGGCAGTACAGTCATTAGACATATGGTGGTCAGCATAGTCATCAGACATGGTGGTTAGCGTAGTCATCAGACATAGTTGTCAGTATAGTCATCAAACATGGTGGTCAGCGTAGTCATCAGACATAGTTGTCAGTATAGTCATCAGACATGGTGGTCAGCGTAGTCATCAGACATAGTTGTCAGTATAATCATCAGACATGGTGGTCAGCATAGTCATCAAACATAGTTGTCAGTATAGTCATCAGACATGGTTGTCAGTAGAGCCATCAGACATGGTGGTCTGTGGAGTCATCAGACATATGGTGGTCTGTGGAGTCATTAGACATGGTGGTCAGTATAGTCGTCAGACGTGTTGGACAATATAGTAATCAGATGTGGTGGCAGTATAGTCATCAGATATATGGTGGTCAGTGGAGTCATCCAAATGGTCAGAGGAGTCATCAGACATTGTAGTCTGGTGGACATGGGCTGAAGAACAGTTTTTGGATGTTAGTTGTTGGACGGTTGTATGACAGAAGTTGTAGGTCAGTAGTTGTGGGACAGAATCTGTTGGACAGTGGAAGTAAGATGGTAGTTGTACCAAGATAGTTGTAGGACGGTAGTTGTAGGGTGGTGGTAGTATGACATTAGTTGTAGGACTGTAGTTGTCGGATGGTGGTAGAGGGACATTAGTTGTAGGATGGTGGTAGTACTGCTAGTACTAGGATGCTAGTGTTGGGTAGTAGGTTGTAAAATGGTGGTAGAAGAATGCAAGTTGATGGAGCATTGTTGTAGGATGGTGGTAGTTGATGGAGCATAGTTGTAGGATGGAGGTAGTAGGATATCAGTTGAAGGAAGGATGGTGGTAGTAGGACTTTAGTTGCAGGATTGTAGCTGTAGGATAGTGGTAGGATGATAGTTTTAGGATGTGGTAGGACAATAGTTGTAGGATGGTGGTAGTGGGACGTTAGTTGTAGGATGGTGATAGTAGGACATTAGTTGTAGGAGAATAGTAATAGGATGGTGGTAGAGGAACATTAGTTGTGGGATTGTAGTTATAGGATGATTGTAGTAGGACGTTAGTTGTTGAATGATAGTTGTAGTATCATGGTAGGATGTTAGCTATGGGAGGATAGTTGTAGGATGCTGGTAGGATGTTAGCTGTGGGAGGATAGTTGTAGGATGGTGGTACTGGTAGTACTAGGATGGTAGCTGTTGATTAGTAGAATGTACGATGGTGTTAGTAGGACATTAGTTGAAGAAGCATAATTGTAGGATGGTGGTAGTAGGAGATAGTTGCAGGCGGAAAGGTGTAGGATGATGGTAGTAGGATGTTAGTTGTAGGATTGTAGCTGTAGGATGGTAGTAGAAGGTTAGTTGTTGGAGGATAGTTGTAGGACGTTAGTTGCAGGATTGTAGCTGTAGGATGGTGGTAGTAGGACGTTAGTTGTAGGAGAATAGTTTTTGGATGATCATACTAGGTTATTAGTTGTTGGACATGGTGGTAGTAGGATGGTGGTAGTGGGACATTAGTTGTAGGAGAATAGTTGTAGGATGGTGGCAGTAGGACCTTAGTTGTAGGAGGATAGTTGTAGGGTGGTGGCAGTAGGGCATTAGTTGTAGGAGGATAGATGTAGGATGGTGGTAGGATGTTAGTTGTAGGAGAATAGCTGTAGAATGGTGGTAGTAGGACGTTAGTTGTAGGAGAATAGTTGTAGAATGTGGTAGTACGACTTTAGTTGTAGGAGGATAGTTGTAGAATGGTGGTAATAGGACGTTAGTTGTAAGAGGATAGTTGTAGAAGGGTGGTAGTAGGACGTTAGTTGTAGGAGGATAGATGTAGGATGGTGGTAGGATGTTAGTTGTAGGAGAATAGCTGTAGAATGGTGGTAGTAGGACGTTAGTTGTAGGAGAATAGTTGTAGAATGTGGTAGTACGACTTTAGTTGTAGGAGGATAGTTGTAGGATGGTGGTAGTAGGACATAAGTTGTAGGATAGTTGTAGGATGGTGGTAGTAGGACGTCAGTTGTAGGATGGTGGTATTAGAACGTTAGTTGTAGGAGAATAGTTGTAGAATAGTGGTAGTAGAACGTTAGTTGTAGGATGCTGGTAATAGGACAGTAGTTGTAAGATGGTGATACTAGATTATTAGTTGTAGGGTAGTTGTAGGATGGTGGTAGTAGAACGTTAGTTGTAGGATGGTGGTAGTAGGGCGTTAGTTGTAGGAGAATAGTTGTAGAATGGTGGTAGTAGGACGTTAGTTGTAGGATGCTGGTAATAGGACAGTAGTTGTAGGAGAATAGTTATAGGATGGTGATACTAGATTATTAGTTGTAGGGTAGTTGTAGGATGGTGGTAGTAGGACGTTAGTTGTAGGACATTAGTTGTAGGAGAATAGTTGTAGAATGGTGGTAGTAGGACGTTAGTTGTAGGATGGTGGTAGTAGGACGTTAGTTGTAGGAGGATAGTTGTAGAATGGTGGTAGTAGGACGTTAGTTGTAGGAGGATAGTTGTAGGATGGTGGTAGTAAGATGTTAGTTGTAGGAGAATAGTTGTAGAATGGTGGTAGTAGGACATTAATTGTAGGATGGTGGTAGTAGGACGTCAGTTGTAGAATGGTGGTAGTAGGACGTTAGTTGTAGGAGGATAGTTGTAGAATGGTCGTAGTAGGACGTTAGTTGTAGTGGGATAGTTGTAGGATGCTGACAGTAGGACATTCGTTTTAGGAGAGTAGTTGTAGGATGGTGGCAGTAGGACGTTAGTTGTAGGAGGATAGTTGTAGGATGGTGGCAGTAGGACCTTAGTTGTAAGATGGTGGTAGGATGTTACTTGTAGGAGAATAGTTGTAGAATGGTGGTAGTAGGACGTTAGTTGTAGGAGGATAGTTGTAGAATGTGGTAGAAGGACGTTAGTTGTAGGAGAATAGCTGTAGAATGGTGGTAGTAGGACGGTAGTTGTAGGAGGATAGTTGTAGGATGTTGGTAGTAGGACGTTAGTTGTAGGTTGGTGGCAGTAGGATGTTAGTTGTAGGAGGATAGTTGTAGGATGGTGTTAGTAGGACGTTAGTTGTAGGAGGATAGTTGTAGGATGGTGGCAGTAGGACGTTAGTTGTAGGAGGATAGTTTTAGAATGGTGGTAGTAGGACGTTAGTTGTAGGAGGATAGTTGTAGAATGGTGGTAGTAGGACGTTAGTTGTAGGAGGATAGTTGTAGGAGGATAGTTGTAGAATGGTGGTAGTAGGATGGTGGTAGTGGGACATTAGTTGTAGGAGAATAGTTGTAGGATGGTGGCAGTAGGACGTTAGTTGTAGGAGGATAGTTGTAGAATGGTGGTAGTAGGACGTTAGTTGTAGGAGGATAGTTGTAGGATGGGGGCAGTAGGACGTTAGTTGTAGGAGGATAGTTTTAGAATGGTGGTAGTAGGACGTTAGTTGTAGGAGGATAGTTGTAGAATGGTGGTAGTAGGACGTTAGTTGTAGGAGGATAGTTGTAGAATGGTGGTAGTAGGACGTTAGTTGTAGGAGGATAGTTGTAGAATGGTGGTAGTAGGATGGTGGTAGTGGGACATTAGTTGTAGGAGGATAGTTGTAGGGTGGTGGCAGTAGGGCATTAGTTGTAGGAGGATAGATGTAGGATGGTGGTAGGATGTTAGTTGTAGGAGGATAGTTGTAGGATGGTGGTAGTAGGACGTTAGTTGTAGGAGAATAGTTGTAGAATGTGGTAGTAGGACGTTAGTTGTAGGAGGATAGTTGTAGGATGGTGGTAGTAGGACGTTAGTTGTAGGAGAATAGTTGTAGGATGGTGGCAGTAGGACGTTAGTTGTAGGAGGATAGTTGTAGAATGGTGGTAGTAGGACGTTAGTTGTAGGAGGATAGTTGTAGAATGGTGGCAGTAGGACGTTAGTTGTAAGAGGATAGTTGTAGAAGGGTGGTAGTAGGACGTTAGTTGTAGGAGGATAGTTGTAGAATGGTGGTAGTAGGACGTTAGTTGTAAGAGGATAGTTGTAGAAGGGTGGTAGTAGGACGTTAGTTGTAGGAGGATAGTTGTAGAATGGTGGTAGTAGGATGGTGGTAGTAGGACGTTAGTTGTAGGAGAATAGTTGTAGGATGGTGGTAGTAGGACGTTAGTTGTAGGAGGATAGTTGTAGAATAGTGGTAGTAGGACGTTCGTTGTAGGAGGATAGTTGTAGAATGGTGGTAGTAGGATGGTGGTAGTAGGACGTTAGTTGTAGGAGAATAGTTGTAGGATGGTGGCAGTAGGACGTTAGTTGTAGGAGGATAGTTGTAGAATGGTGGTAGTAGGATGATGGTAGTAGGACGTTAGTTGTAGGAGAATAGTTGTAGGATGGTGGCAGTAGGACGTTAGTTGTAGGAGGATAGTTGTAGAATGGTGGTAGTAGGACGTTAGTTTAGGAGGATAGTTGTAGAATGGTGGTTCTAGGACGCTAGTTGTAGGAAGATAGTTGTAGGATGGTGGTAGTAGGACGTTAATTGTAGGAGAATAGTTGTAGGATGGTGGCAGTAGGACAATAGTTGTAGAATGGTGGTAGTAGGACGTTAGTTGTAGGAGGATAGTTGTAGAATGGTGGTAGTAGGACGTTAGTTGTAGGAGGATAGTTGTAGAATGGTGGTAGTAGGACGTTAGTTGTAGGAAGATAGTTGTAGAATGCTGGTAGTAGGACGTTAGTTGTAGGAGGATAGTTGTAGGATGGGGGCAGTAGGGCATTAGTTGTAGGAGGATAGTTGTAGAATGGTGGTAGTAGGATGGTGGTAGTGGGACATTAGTTGTAGGAGGATAGTTGTAGGGTGGTGGCAGTAGGGCATTAGTTGTAGGAGGATAGTTGTAGAATGGTGGTAGTAGGACGTTAGTTGTAGGAGGATAGTTGTAGAATGGTGGTAGTAGGACGTTAGTTGTAGGAGGATAGTTGTAGAATGGTGGTAGTAGGACGTTAGTTGTAGGATTGTAGTTGTAGGATGGTGGTAGAGGGACATTAGTTGTAGGAGGATAGTTGTTGGATGGTGGTAGTAGGACGTTTGTTGTAGGGTAGTTGTAGGATGGTGGCAGTAGGACGTTAGTTGTTGGATGGTGGTAGTAGGACGTAAGTTGTTCCACACGAGTTGCAGGACGCTTTCTGTAGGACACTTGTACGTTGCTCCATGTGCTCGGAAGGATTTCATGGTGGGTGTATCTGGGAGGAAAATTCATTTAACCAGGTTAGACAGTCTGGGTTTGTACTTAAGGCATAGGGGAGGATTCAATGGATGGTCTGCGGTTGGTGTGTATGTCTTGTAGGAATGTTCTGCAGCCAGTGTATTGCGGATGGATGAGAAGATGAGAGTAAGTCTGAAGCGTTGGCTGACAATGGACCGGGGAGCGTCGGTGTGCAGTGGGGGATGGGAAATATAATTGGTGCTCTGTTTTTGTGCCCTTCTACCCGTTGCTTCATTTGTCGCTGTCCTCTGGCACCGCACGGCTCGTGTAGCATTAGGTTACATATCCAGACGGGCAATGCTTCAGCAGTTACATGGGATCAGTACATTCTCAAATGACGAGTACCACTACTCATCAAACTCGTGGGCAGAAAAAGGTAAGACCCGTGTGTAGCACCGTGCGTCCCGTGCTAGTCATGTCCGTCTGTAGTAGCTTATTCCATGTATTCTAAGTAGCTGGAACTATGCCGCCATATACTGTGGTCAATTCATACCGATATCATGACCTGAAGGGTGGTGTAACCTCAAATCCTGGACTTTCAGGCCACTTTATGGTGGTGACCCCCAACACCCATATTCTCACATCACACCCATAGAGGGGCAGGAAGCTGAGCTATAGGGCACCATGGTGGCCACTTGGTTCCTGACCCAACTACCAGCACCCCGTATCTCAGCTTCCTGTGTGAGGGTGTTGTGAGCAGACCTAAGCACAGGTCCACTGAGGGACCCGCCGATGTAAGTGATACCACAGGAGAAGACGTAGGACGGCATCGCCAGGTTTCTGTTGTTACTAACGCTCCGGTCTTGCCTCCCGCTGTAGAAAGTCGAGAAAGCTCGTTCAGCCGCTCGCGCAGTTCCAGCGTCTCCAGCATTGATAAAGAGACTAAAGAGGCCATCACCGCGCTCTACTTCATGGAGACCTTTGCCCGAAAGAACGACCAGGCCCATTCTCCGTGCCTGTGGGTGGGCACAAGCCTTGGCACGGTGCTGATCATATCACTGAACGTACCGCCGACTGAAGAACAGAGGCAGGCGGAGCCGGTGCAGGTGTCTCCAAGCGGTAGGTGGCCCCTCGGGGGCATAGCCGTATTATAAGCATGAGGGCATCTAATAGGGGTTCATCCCGGAAGTAACGAATGTCTAACACACTGGGCCCAATTTATCAAAACTGTCTTTGTTGCTCATTGTAACCAATCAGAGCTCACAACAACCGATAAGAACTCACAGCAACCAATCAGAAGTCACAACAACCAATCAGAGCTCACAGCAACCAATCAGAAGTAAGGCAACCAATCAGAAGTCACAGCAACCAATCAGAAGTCACAGCAAACAATCAGAGCACAAAGCAACCAATCAGAGCTCACAGCAACCAATCAGAGCTCACAGCAACCAATCAGAGCGCAGCTTTCATTTTTCCAGAGCAGTTGAGAAAATGAAAGCTGCGCTCTGATTGGTTGCTTTGTCCTCTGATTGGTTGCTATAAGCAACAAAGACAGTTTTATTGCTAGACAGTTGTCATACACATCTGTTACCATAGGGATGCCGAGGAGCTGTTGGGACGCCCCTCCCCCTGAAACCACCTAGATGCTACAGTCCTCTATTGGCTGCAGCATCTAAGGGGTTAAACAACAGGGATTGGCGGCTTCTTCGGCCCCGCTGATGGATGAAGAATCCTGGTCATCATCAGACAGCCGGGCAGCCTGCGCCACCTTACTGGTCAGAATAAGGCCCCCTAATCCATAGAAAGGTGGATGGGTGATCATTATGGGGTTAATCATCTACGTTAAGTCACTGAAAGATCTATTCTGCCGTCGCCCTGTTTACGCAGCTGCAGGTTTGCTACAATGGGTCAGTGGAGGTAGGAGATTACAGCAGGACAGACACTTGAGGATCGCGTGGCCTGTAACCAGGGATGGGGCTCAGGGTATGATGGGTGCTGGAGAGTTCTGTGTTGTCCCCCTGTCTGCAGGTACCGTGCTCTCCATGAAGGGGGCTGTGCTGACCTTCTCCTGCCTGGACTGTATGGGCTCCTTGATTCACCCTTCGTATGAAGTGTGGAGGGACCCGAACAGCGGAGAAGACAACGAGAAGACGAGGAAGCGGAAGCTGGTGGCCTTCTCTCCGTCCTCCTCGCAGGACATCGGGGATCACCAGTACGCCGTCGTCTGCTCGGAGAAGCAAGCCAAAGTGTTCTCGCTGCCGTCCCAGACGTGTCTGTATGTGCACAACATCACCGAGACCTCCTTCCTGCTGCGGGCGGACGTGGTCACCATGTGCAACACCGTCCTGCTGGCCTGCTTCTGTGCCAACGGCCACATCATGACCATAAGGTGAGTGACCCCGAGCCTGCTCCCCTCAGACCTGTGATATAGGATCAACCTATGGCTATCCCAGCTAGAAGAGGTGACCTCAGAGGGGATAAGTGGTGACCAGGAACCTGCTCCCCTCAGACCTGTGATATAGGATCAACCTATGGCTATCCCAGCTAGAAGAGGCGACCTCAGAGGGGATAAGGGGTGACCAGGAACCTGCTCCCCTGAGACCGGTCATATAGGATCAGCCCATAGCTATCCCAGCTAGAAGAGATGACCTCAGAGGAGATAAGCGGTGACCAGGAACCTGCGCCCCTGAGACCGGTCATATAGGATCAGCCCATAGCTATCCCAGCTAGAAGAGGTGACCTCAGAGGGGATAAGTGGTGACCAGGAACCTGCTCCCCTCAGACATGTGATATAGGATCAACCGATGGCTATCCCAGCTAGATGAGGTGACCTCAGAATTGATAAGCGGTGACCAGGAACCTGCACCCCTGAGACCGGTCATATAGGATCAGCCCATAGCTATCCCAGCTAGAAGAGATGACCTCAGAGGAGATAAGTGGTGACCAGGAACCTGCTCCCCTGAGACCTGTTATATAGGATCAGCCCATAGCTATCCCAGATAGAAGAGATGACCTCAGAGGAGATAAGCGGCTGCCAGGTATCATCTGGACTGTGGTCACTTTCATGATGGATTCCCCCTTCCCATGAATAAACACATCCCAGCTGCTGCAGAACCTCTTTGAGAAGGGGCCAGTGTAGGCAAGGTTTGCAGGACGCCTGGTATTCACCCCTGAGCCTGTGGGGTGACATGAGATGACTTTGTCGTTGCAGCCTCCCCAGCCTGCGCCCGCTGCTCGATATCAACTACCTGCCGCTCACGGACATGAGGATAGCGCGGACCTTCTGCTTCACCCACCACGGCCAGGCTCTGTACCTGTGCTCTCCAAGTGAGATCCAGAGGATCACCTACAGCCAGGAGATGTGCGAGAGCCTGCAGGTGAGAGCCTGGGGGGCAGGAGCTAATCAGAGGGGGCAACAGGTGAGAGCCCGGGGGGGCAGGAGCTAATCAGAGGGGGCAGGTGAGAGCCCGGGGGGCAGGAGCTAATCAGAGGGGGCAACAGGTGAGAGCCCGGGGGGCAGGAGCTAATCAGAGGGGCAACAGGTGAGAGCCGGGGGGCAGGAGCTAATCAGAGGGGGCAACAGGTGAGAGCCCGGGGGGGCAGGAGCTAATCAGAGTGGGCACCAGGTGAGAGCCCGGGGGCAGGAGCTAATCAGAGGGGGCAGGTGAGAGCCCCGGGGGCAGGTGAGAGCCCGGGGGGGCAGGAGCTAATCAGAGGGGGCAGGTGAGAGCCCCGGGAGCAAGAGCTAATCAGAGGGTGCAGGTGAGAGCCCCGGGAGCAGGAGCTAATCAGAGGGGGCAGGTGAGAGCCCCGGGGGCAAGAGCTAATCAGAGGGGGCAGGTGAGAGCCCGGGGGCAGGAGCTAATCAGAGGGGGCAGGTGAGAGCCCCAGGGGAGGTGGAGCCCCGGGGTCAGGAGCTAACCAGAGGGGGCAGGTGAGAGCCCCGGGAGCAGGAGCTAATCAGAGGGGGCAGGTGAGAGCCCCGGGGGCAAGAGCTAATCAGAGGGGGGCAGGTGAGAGCCCCGGTCGCAGGAGCTAAGCAGAGAGGGCAGGTGAGAGCCCCAGGGGCAGGTGAGAGCCCCGGGGTCAGGAGCTAATCAGAGGGGGCAGGTGAGAGCCCCGGGAGCAGGAGCTAATCAGAGGGGGCAGGTGAGAGCCCGAGGGGCAGGAGCTAATCAGAGGGGGCAGGTGAGAGCCCGGGGGGCAGGTGAGAGCCCGGGGGGCAGGTGAGAGCATAGGAGGCATGACCCCACCAGGGGAGGCAGGTGATAGCATAGGAGGCATGACCCCACCAGGGGAGGCCGGTGAGAGCATAGGAGTCATGACCCCACCAGGGGAGGCAGGTGAGAGCATAGGAGGCCTGACCCCACCAGGGGAGGCAGGTGAGAGCATAGGTGGCGTGACCCCACCAGGGGAGGCAGGTGAGAGCATAGGAGGCGTGACCCCACCAGGGGAGGCAGGTGAGAGTCTAGGGGGCCCTTCGCCTATTGCAGTAACATACAGGCCTGGTCTCCCAGTTGGGATGATCCTCATCTGATGCAGGTGTGACCCCGAATGCCCCCGAGGTTCTGATCACCTGTATCAGGTTTTTTTTTATCTGTTGTGTTTATGGACATGGGCACCGGGGGAGGAGCGCGCAGGATTCTGTCACATTTCGGGGCTCACCCGGTCTCTCTCTCTGCAGGACATGCTCGGAGACCTCTTTTCCATGGTAGAGACGCCCGAGTCTCAGAACAAAGGCTTCCTGAAGGGACTGTTTGGTGGAAGTGGCCAGACCCTGGACAGAGAGGAGCTGTGTAGGTATCACTCTGAAATACACCACATGGTGCCAACCAAGGGGGCAACTGCAATCCTGGTACCTGTCTTGGATCTTAAACAAAAAACCGTCTGCCCTCGTCTCTCAGGATGTATGTGCTCTAGCTCCTACATTGCACAGTCACTACATCTTCCACAATGCAGTGCAGCCGACTGCAGGTCATTGTGGCATCCAGATGCACCTGACAGCTGTATGTGTCTGCACAGTGTAAATAGAGTGCTTGGGACGTCCAGCTGAAATGAGTTTGCAGCATTGGAGGTGACTGGAGGATGAGACGGTTACATCCAGAGCTGCATTCACAGTCCTGAGTACAGGGCGTTGGAAGCTAGAAAAAGACTTGTCTACTACAATTAGGACAAAACTGATTTCCGAGGCCAGCAGAATTATGAGTGCAGCTCTGGCAGTGACTGAAGTCAAAGCTTATAATGAAAAAGACAAAGTATGTGTGGTGAGTGGAGCAGTAACATGAGCGCCCCCTACTGGGACTACTCTCTCCTCATCTCCTTTCTGGGTCTCGCAGTTGGACAGGCCACAGCGGGCATCGGCTCGCGCCACCTTGCAGAGCACATCCCCGGCCCCAGAAGCGTGGAGGGGGTGAAAGGAGCGGCGACCGGAGTGGCCGCAGATCTGATGCGAGCCCGTCAGGCTCTGGACGAGAGAGGGCAGCGGCTGGGCGAGCTGGAGGACAAGACGGAGCGCATGCTGTCCAGTGCCGAGGCCTTCTCCAAACATGCACACGGGGTAAGGAGACCGCACCTCCATCACCGATAGGACCCAAGAGCCCCCTCCATCCACCATGCTTTACACTGCAGCCTCCCGATAGGACCCGAGAGCCCCCTCCATCCACCATGCTTTACATGAGCCGATAGGCCCCCGAGAGCCCCCTCCCCACCATGCTTTAATGCACCCTAGGACCGAGGCCCCCTCACCACATGCTTTACACTGCAGCCTTCCATCCCGTAGGACCCAAGACCCCCTCCATCCACCATGCTTTACACTCAGCCCCTCCATCCCCGATAGCCCAGGAGAGCCCCTCCATCCCCATGTTTTCATTTGCAGCCCCCCTCCATCACGGAGGCCCCGAAAAGCCCCTCCATCCACCATGCTATACACTGCAGTCTGATAGGTAACTGAGTGCTGGCTCCAGCCAATGATTTCACTTGCAGGCAAACTGGACGAGAGCCACCTCATTCCCACCATCTGTTACACTGGAAAGCTCTTGTCTCCATTAAACCGATAGGCCCAATTGAGCCCTGGCATGCGACCTTTATGAGCTTTTATACACTGAGCCCCCTCCATCTCCCATAGCTCTCCCGAGAAGCCCAGCCTCGATCCCCCACCTTGCGTGACACCTGGCAGACGATGGGGGGTGAAAGGAGCCCCTCCATCCACCTGGTTTTGACAGAGGGCAGCCCGAGTAGGACCCCGAGTGCCACCTCCTCCACCATGCACACTGCAGCCACCTCCATCACCAATAGCACCCGAGAGCCCCCTCCATCCACCATGCTTTACACTGCAGCCCGATAGGACCCGAGAGCCCCCTCCATCCACCATGCTTTACACTGCAGCCCCATAGGACGAGAGCCCCCTCCTTCCACCATGGTTTACACTGCAGGCCCCTCCATCACTGATAGGACCCGAGAGCCCCCTCCATCCACCCTGCTTTACACTGCAGCCCCCTGCATCACTGATAGGACCCGAGAGCCCCTCATCACCATGCTTTACACTGCAGCCCCTCCATCACCGATAGGACCTGAGAGCCACCTCCATCCACCATGCATTACACTGCAGCCCCCTCCATCACCGATAGTACCCGAGAGCCCCCTCCATCCCCCATGCTTTACACTGCAGCCCCCTCCATCACCGATAGGACCCGAGAGCCCCCTCCATCCACCATGCTTTAGGCCCTGAGCCCCCCCCAAATCAACCGATTGGACCTGAGAGCCCCTCCATCCACCATGCTTTACACTGAAACCCTCCTCCATAGACCGAGAGCCCTCATCCCCATGAAAGGTAGGACCCGACCCCTCCATCCACCATGCTTTACACTGCAAAACGGGCCCCTACCATCACCGATAGGACCCGAGAGCCCCCTCCATCCACCATGCTTTACACTGCAACCTCCTCCATCACCGATAGGACCAGAGAGCCACCTCCATCCACCATGCTTTACACTGCAGCCCCCTCCATCACCGATAGGACCTGAGAGCCACCTCCATCACCGATAACGTACGATAGGACATTAAAGACGGTGGCGCATGTGCACAACTCTCTATTCTGTTCTATGGGTGTTCTGAGTACGGCTGTACACAGAGCTCACCTGTACCGAGAACGTGCAGAATGTGAAAAAACTCTCCCTGTTATTTGGGTTTTCCGATACGGCTGAACACAGCTGCTCCCCTGTACTGGGGACTCCCGTAGAACAGAATGGAGAACACAGCACTCCCTGTACCGGGAACTCCATAGAACAGAATGGAGAACACAGCGCTCCCCTGTACTGGGAACTCCCATAGACCAGAATGGAGAACACAGTGCTCCCTGTATTGGGATCTCCTTAGAACAGAATAGAGAGAACACCCCGCTCCCCTCTTCTGGGAACTCCCAAATACCAGATTAGCGAGAACACAGCGCTCCCCTGTACTGGGAACTGCCATACAACAGAATGGAGAAAACTCAGCGCCCCTCCTGTATGGGAACTCCCATAGAACAGAATGGAGAACACAGCGCTCCTCTGTACTGGGAACTGCATAGAGCAGAATGGGAGAACACAGCGCTCCCCTGTACTGGGAACTGCCATAGACAAAATGGAGAACACAGCGCTCCCTGTACTGGGAACTCCATAGAAGGAGAATGGAGAACCCCGCGCTCCCCTGTACTGGAACTCTCATAGAACAGAATGGAGAACACAGCGCTCCCCTGTCATGGGAACTCCCATAGAACAGAATGGAGAACACAGCGCTCCCTGTACTGGGAACTCCCATAGAACAGAATGGAGAGTCGTGCATGTAACCCCGCTATCAGGCTTTGATGGTATGTCCTAGTCTATGGTGGGGGCACCACTTTAGGATCTCATGTTCCTGCCGTGTCTACACCGATGGTTTTTGACTCTGCTCTCTCTCCGTAGCTGATGGTGAAACACAGGGATAAGAAGTGGTACCAGTTCTAGAGCCGGCGGCGGCGGCGGCCGATCAGGGACAACACATTGACCCTTCAATCGATGGCTCAACTCCAGCATTCTCCAGCACTGCGGTGGTGGGGGGACCACTGAGCGGACACACGGGACTGCAACGCTACCTTACTGACACACCTGCCCCCTCCGGCAGCGGCTCCATCTCTACAGACTTCTCACCAGGGCATGACAACTTGATTATTTTTTTTTCCCCCCAAAGTGTTTTCTGAAATCGAAAAAAAAATTTTTTTTTCCTGTGTCCTGTAAAATCTGGGCTGTAATCAATCCCCTGCGCTCCTGGCAGCGGCTCTGCACAGAACACGTATTGCATGACAAGAAGAGACGCATGCCGAGGATCCTAAAGGGCTTCTATCCCAGAGCGGCGGGGGCGGAGGACGCTGGGCGGGTCGCAGGGGGCGGAGTCTCCTCACGTGTGCGCCTCGCTGATTATTTTAGAGCTTTGTCTTCGCTGCACTTAGAATTCGCCTTGTCCCCCCCCCCCCCCCCCCCTCCACCCTCCACCACCCCGGACGACGACGGGAGCGGAGATCAGCGGCCACAGTGCACAGAGCTGTACAGATGTATAAAGAGAGAAATTATCTAATGTGACGCTGGGCTGCTCTTATCCTATACCCACCTCTTATGTAAATGAATAGGGGGCGCCCCCCGCGGGGGTGGCGGACGGGCGGTCACGCGCCCCCTCCCCAGTTCTTTCAATAGAGTAGTTCTACAACTGGAAAGCAAAATGTTATGTGTTTGAAATTAAAGTGTGATTTGACATCCCTACGCCCGCTGACTCATTTAACGCTTTGTAGCTCGCGTCCCGAAAAAATAAAAGGAGGGTGTGAAGTCCATAGGAGTTGGTCCTGCCCCGGGCAACAATCGTTGGGTCGTTTTTGTGTAAATTTTGCAGAGAACAACTCTGTGTCCAGACTGTAAGTCAGGCAGCTCCTTCTTCCCACTCTCACAGCGGGAAGTCCCAGCATAACTTCCCTCCGGACAGTGGCGGAACTACCATCGTAGCAGCTGTAGCGACTGCACCGGGGCCCGCACTCACTGAGGGGCTCGGCTGGATCCTGTCATAAGATACGGAGCATCAGTAGGGCGCAGCCCGGTCTCCTCACAGCTGCACGGGGCTGCTTAAAGGAGTTTTGCCAGAGTTTTGAGCTCCTTACCTCTTATCTGCTCAGGAGAGAAGATAAACAAAGGCTGCAGTGTCATAGGGGAGAGGGAGTTGGAGTGAGCAGAGAGCGAGGAAGCAGGGAGCGTCTCTAAAGTTTCCTTAAATAACATTACAACCAGTGGATTTTCTATACAGCAGACTCATACACTGCACTTTCTCCCCAGCCCCTTGCAAGCTCCTTCATGTTCTCTGTCTTCAGATAAGAAGTGCAAACACGCAAGAGCGGCCAGATTAGCTCCTGGTTGTGTCTAATGTAAACTTTCAGGTAACTAAGGGGGACTGAGCAATGCTGTAGCTCTCAGAGGCTTCACTTTTTGTAATCACATATATTTAGAAAATTGATTAAATACCCATTTTGGAGGATCCCACGTCAACATTACATCGTGGCAAAAGCCCTTTAAAAGTATCTTAAAAGAGCTCCTCCCTCAGCAGCCCCCTCCTCTGTGCGGACACTGACCTCCAGCTGCTGTAATACTGATGCAGCCATTCGGTGTCTGTGCACAGTCGGGACGGGGGAGGAGGGGCGTATGCACTGCCGGCTGAGAGCAGCTCATGACAGGAAGCTGCTGCCATGTAATCACCCCCTATGTCTTCCGGAGACATCTGGACTGAGTGAGCCACCTACCCTGCATACAAGTAAGTGGATGTGACTGTCTGGATATATGTGTCTGTAATGTGTGTGTATGAGTAATGGAGGGTGATTCTCTCACCACAAAAAAATGGAGTAAAATCTATTGTGTAAGCAGTCAAAGAACTGCAGTCCACCAATATCAGAAATATCACTATATGTCCGGCGTGCGTGTGGCGGGGGCGGGATGGGTCAGGCGTGCGAGTGTGAGATGGATGCAGCGTGCGAGTGGTGGGTGCAGGATGGGTCAGCCTTGCGAGTGGTGGATGGGGGATAGGTCCGGCGTGCGAGTGGCGGGTGCGGCGTGCGTGTGGCGTGCTGGATGCGGCGTGCGCGTGGGGCGTGCGGGATGGCTGCAGCGTGCGCGATGGATGCAGCGTGCATGTGGGGGGTGACAGCGTGCGTGTGGTGGGATGGGTCTGGTGTGCGAGTGGCGGGTGCGGGATGTGTCTGGTGTGCGAGTGGCGGGTGCGGGATGTGTCTGGCGTGCGAGTGGCGGGATGTGTCTGGCGTGCGAGTGGCGGGATGGGTCTGGCGTGCGAGTGGCAGGAGCGGGATGGGTCCGGCGTGCGAGTGGCGGGGGCGGGATGGGTCGGGCGTGCGCGGGATGGGTCCGGCGTGGCGGGATGGGTCCGGCGTGCGCGGGATGGGTCCGGCGTGGCGGGATGGGTCTGGCGTGCGAGTGGCGGGATGGGTCTGGCGTGCGAGTGGCGGGATGGGTCCGGCGTGCGAGTGGCGGGCGCGGGATGTGTCTGGGGTGCGAGTGGCGGGCGCGGGATGTGTCTGGCGTGCGAGTGGCGGGCGCGGGATGGGTCCGGCGTGCGAGTGGCGGGCGCGGGATGTGTCTGGCGTGCGAGTGGCGGGCGCGGGATGTGTCTGGCGTGCGAGTGGCGGGCGCGGGATGGGTCCGGCGTGCGAGTGGCGGGCGCGGGATGTGTCTGGCGTGCGAGTGGCGGGATGTGTCTGGTGTGCGAGTGGCGGGTGCGGGATGTGTCTGGCGTGCGAGTGGCGGGTGCGGGATGTGTCTGGCGTGCGAGTGGCGGGTGCGGGATGTGTCTGGCGTGCGAGTGGCGGGTGCGGGATGTGTCTGGCGTGCGAGTGGCGGGGGCGGGATGTGTCTGGCGTGCGAGTGTCGGGTGCGGGATGGGTCTGGTGTGCGAGTGTCGGGTGCGGGATGGGTCTGGTGTGCGAGTGGCGGGTGCGGGATGGGTCCGGCGTGCGAGTGGCGGGATGTGTCTGGTGTGCGAGTGTCGGGTGCGGGATGGGTCTGGTGTGCGAGTGTCGGGTGCGGGATGGGTCTGGTGTGCGAGTGTCGGGTGCGGGATGGGTCTGGTGTGCGAGTGGCGGGCACGGGATGTGTCTGGCGTGCAAGTGGCTGGATGTGTCTGGTGTGCGAGTGGCGGGGGTGGGATGGGTCCGGCGTGCGAGTGGCGGGCGCGGGATGGGTGTGGCGGGCGCGGGATGGGAATGGCGTGCGAGTGGCGGGATGGGTTCGGCGTGCGAGTGGCGGGCACGGGATGTGTCTGGCGTGCGAGTGGCAGGCGCGTGTTGGGTCCGGCGTGCGTGTGGCGGGGGCGGTATGGGTCTGGCGTGCGAGTGGCGGGATGTGTCTGGCGTGCGAGTGGCGGGATGTGTCTGGCGTGCGTGTGGCGGGATGTGTCTGGCGTGCGAGTGGCGGGATGTGTCTGGCGTGCGAGTGGCGGGATGTGTCTGGCGTGTTGGGTTTGTGGCGGATGTTTTCTGGCGTGCGTGTGGGCGGGATGTGTCTGGCGTGCGTGTGGCGGGATGTGTCTGGCGTGCGAGTGGCGGGATGTGTCTGGCGTGCGTGTGTCTGGCGTGGGTGTGGCGGGATGTCTGGCGTGGGTGTGGCGGGATGTCTGGCGTGGGTGTGGCGGGATGTCTGGCGTGGGTGTGGCGGGATGTGTCTGGGGTGCGAGTGGCGTGCGCGCGATGGGTCCGGCGTGCGAGTGGCGGGCGCGGTATGGGTCTGGTGTGCGAGTGGCGGGATGTGTCTGGCGTGCGTGTGGCGGGATGAGTCTGGGGTGCGAGTGGCGGGGGCGGGATGGGCCTGGCGTGCGAGTGGCGGGATGGGTCTGGCGTGCGAGTGGCGGGATGTGTCTGGTGTGCGAGTGGGGGGGATGTGTCTGGCGTGCGATTTGGGGGATGTGTCTGGCGTTCCCGAAGTGGCGGGGATGTGTTGGCGTGCGAGTGGCGGGTTGTGTCTGGCGTGCGTGTGGCGGGGGCGGGAAGGGTCTGCCGTGCGTGTGGCGGGATGGGTCTGGCGGGATGTGTCTGGCGTGGGTGTGGCGGGATGTCTGGCGTGGGTGTGGCGGGATGTGTCTGGTGTGCGTGTGGCGGGTGCGGGATGTGTCTGGCGTGCGTGTGGCGGGTGCGGGATGTGTCTGGGGTGCGAGTGGCGGGATGTGTCTGGGGTGAGAGTGGAGTGCGCGAGATGGCTCCGGAGAGCGAGTGGCGGGGGCGGAATGGGTCTGGGTGCGATTTGGGGGATGTGTCTGGCGTGCGAGAGGCAGGGGCGGGATGTGTCTGGGGTGCGAGTGGTGGGCGCGAGATGTGTCTGGCGTGCGAGTGGCGGGATGGGTCCGGCGTGCGAGTGGCGGGTGCGGGATGTGTCTGGCGTGCGAGTGGCGGGATGGGTCAGGCGTGCGAGTGGCGGGTGCGGGATGTGTCTGGCGTGCGAGTGGTGGGATGGGTCCGGCGTGCGAGTGGCGGGGGCGGGATGTGTCTGGTGAGCGAGTGGCGGGCGCAGAATGGGTCCGGCGTGCGAGTGGAGGACTGGGTCTGGTGTGCGAGAGGCGGGATGAGTCTGGCGTGCGTGTGGCGGGATGAGTCTGGGGTGCGAGTGGCGGGGGCGGGAGGGGGCGGCTGTGCGAGTGGCGGGATGTGTTGGCGTGCGAGGTGGCGGGATTTGTTCTGGCGTGCGATTTGGGCGGGATGTGTCTGGCGTGCGGTGGGGGGGTGTGTCTGGTGTGCGTGTGGCGGGATGTGTCTGGCGTGCGAGTGGCGGGATGTGTCTGGCGTGCGTGTGGCGGGGGCGGGAAGGGTCTGGCGTGCGAGTGGCGGGATGTGTATGGCGTGCGTGTGGCGGGATGTGTCCGGCGTGCGAGTGGCGGGGGCGGAATGGGTCTGGGGTGCGAGTGGCGGGCGCGGGATGGGTCTGGGGTGCGAGTGGCGGGGGCGTGATGTGTCTGGCGTGCGTGTGGCGGGATGTGTCTGGTGTGCGTGTGGCGGTGGCGGGAAGGGTTTGGCGTGCGAGTGGCGGGATGTGTACGGCGTGCGAGTGGCGGGATGTGTATGGCGTGCGAGTGGCGGGATGTGTCTGGGTGGGGGTGAGTGGCGGGATGTGTATGGGTGGGTGTGGCGGGTTGTGTCTGGCGGGGCGTTGTGGCGGGATGGGGGTTGGGTTGGGGCGAGTGGCGGGAAGGGATGGGTCTGGGGTGCGAGGGATGGGTCCGGCGTGCGAGTGGCGGGCACGGGATGGGTCTGGCGTGCGAGTGGGGGGGCGCGGGATGGGTCTGGGTGCAAAGTGGGGGCGCGGGATGTGTCCCGCGTGCGAGTGGCGGGCGCGGGATGGGTCCGGCGTGCGAGTGGCGGGCACGGGATGGGTCCGGCGTGCGTGTGGCGGGGGCGGGATGTGTCTGGCGTGCGAGGGGCGGGATGTGTCTGGCGTGCGAGTGGCGGGATGTGTCTGGCGTGGAGTGGCGGATGTGTCTGGCGTGCGAAGTGGGGGGTGTTTTGGGGGGTTGCGTTGTGGCGGGATGTGTCTGGCGTGCGTGTGGCGGGATGTGTTGGGTGCCGAGTGGCGGGATGTGTCTGGCGTGCGAGTGGCGGAATGTGTCTGGCGTGCGAGTGGCGGGATGTGTCTGGCGTGCGAGTGGCGGGATGTGTCTGGTGTGCGTGTGGCGGGATGGGTCCGGCGTGCGAGTGGCGGGATGGGTCCGGCGTGCGAGTGGCGGGATGGGTCCGGCGTGCGAGTGGCGGGATGGGTCCGGCGTGCGAGTGGCGGGATGGGTCCGGCGTGCGAGTGGCGGGATGGGTCCGGCGTGCGAGTGGCGGGATGGGTCCGGGCGTGCGAGTGGGGGGGATGGGCCCGGCGGGGAAAGTGGCGGGGGGCGGGATGTGTCTGGCGTGCGAGTGGGGCGGGCGGGGTGTGTCTATGGCGGTTGGCTGGAGGGGGGCCGGGCGCGGGATGTGTCTGGCGTGCGTGTAGCGGGATGTCTGGCGTGGGTGTGGCGGGATGTGTCTGGTGTGGGTGTGGCGGGTGCGGGATGTGTCTGGCGTGCGAGTGGCGGGATGGGTCCGGCGTGCGAGTGGCGGGCGCTGGATGTGTCTGGCGAGCGAAGTGGGCGGGCGCGGATGTGTCTGGCGAGCGAGGAGAGTGGCGGGGCCGGGATGTGTCTGGGGCGTAGGCGAGTGGCGGGCGCGGGATGTGTCTGGGGCGCGTGTGGGGGGGGCGGGATGTGTCTGGGGTGCGAGTGGCGGGCGCGGGATGTGTCTGGGGTGCGAGTGGCGGGCGCGGGATGTGTCTGGGGTGCGAGTGGCGGGCGCGGGATGTGTCTGGGGTGCGAGTGGCGGGCGCGGGATGTGTCTGGGGTGCGAGTGGCGGGCGCGGGATGTGTCTGGGGTGCGAGTGGCGGGCGCGGGATGTGTCTGGCGTGGGTGTGTGTGGCGGGCGCGGGATGTGTCTGGCGAGCGAGAGGCGGGCGCGGGATGTGTCTGGGGTGGGGAGTGGCCCGGGGCGGGATGTGTCTGGGGTGCGAGTGGCGGGCGCGGGATGTTTCTGGGGTGCGAGTGGCGGGCGCGGGTGTGTCTGGGGGTTTGCGAGTGGGCGGGCGGGGATGTGTCTGGGGTGGGTGGGGGGCGGATGTGTCTGGGGTGGCGAGTGGCGGGGCGCGGGGATGGGGTCTGGGGTGGGTTGGCGGGGGGGATGTGTCTGGGGCGAGTGGCGGGCGGGGTGGGTCTGGCGGTGCGAGTGGCGGGATGGGTAGGTTTGGCGTGGGGTGGGGAGGGGCGGGTTGGGTTCTGGCTTTGCGATTGGCGGGCGGGGATGTTTCTGGCTTTGCGGGTGGCGGGCGCGGGATGTTTCTGGCTTGGAGTGGGGGGCGGGAGTTTCTGGTGCGAGTGGCGGGCGCGGGATGTTTTGGATGCAAAGTGGCGGGCGCGGGATGGGTCTGGCGTGCGAGTGGCGGGCGCGGGATGGGTCTGGCGTGCGAGTGGCGGGGGCGGGAAGGGTCTGGCGTGCGAGTGGCGGGCGCGGGATGGGGTCTGGGTGGAGTGGGGGGCGCGGGATGTGTCTGGGTGCGGTGGCGGGCGGGGTGTGTTGGGTGCGATGGGGGCGCGGGTGTGTCGGGGGGGTGGAGGGCGGGATGGGTCTGGGGTGCGAGTGGCGGGCGCGGGATGGGTCTGGCGTGCGAGTGCTGGGCGCGGGATGTTTCTGGCGTGCGAGTGGCGGGCGCGGGATGTTTCTGCCGTGCGAGTGGCGGGGGGGGGGTGTGCTGGGGGGGGTGGGGGGGGGGGGGTGGGTGCGAGGGGCGGGGGGGGTGGGTCTGGCGGGGTGTGTGGCGTGGGAGGGGTTTCGGGCGGGCGAGTGGGGGCGCGGGAGGGTTTTGCGTGGGGTGGGGGGTGGGGTTTTTGGGTCTGGGTGGGTGGCGGGCCGGGGATGGGTCGGCGTGCGGTGCGGGGGGGGTTTTGGCGTGCAGTGGCGGGGGGATGTTTCTGGCGTGCGAGGGGCGGGGGGGTGGGTTGTGCGAGTGCGGGCCCCAAAGGGTCTCGTTTTACCCTGGTGGCCTGGTCCCGTTTTCTGTTTACCCTGTCCCGCCCGTGTCCCCGCCCATCCCGGGAAAATTTTTCAGCTGCCCGTGCCCCCCCCTTTTCCGAAAAAAACCCTTGCATCCCCCCGGGTGCCCCTGGCCCCTCTGAAAAACCCGACCCCCCCCCTATCTTGTATTATAACCCCAGCATCCGGCCCCCCCACATTTTCTGTATTATACCCTCACATCCGCCCCGTGTCCCCCCACGTCTTGATTTAACCCTCAGCATCCGCCCGCTGCCCCCGCACATGTCTCTGTATTATAACCCCCTCCCCCCGTTTGTCCCGCCCTGTCTCTGTATTAAAACCCCTCAGCTTTCCCCCGCTGTCCCGCCACTGTCTCTGTATTATAACCCTCAGCCCCCGCCGCTTACCACACCCTTGTATTTATAAAACCCCTTCAGCCCCCCCCGCTTACCCCCAATTTCTGTTTTATAACCCTCGCCCCGCCGCTGTACCCGACATTTTCGTTTTTATAACCCCTCAGCACCCCCGCGTACCCCCACGGTTTTAAACCCCTCACCCCCGCTGTACCCGCACACTGTTTGTTTTATAACCCCAGCTCCGCCCGTCCCCGCCACTTCTCTGTATTATAACCCTCAGCTCCCCCCCCTGTACCCCACACTTCTTGTATTATAACCTCAGCATCCGCCCCCTTCCGCACCTTCTCTGTATTTAACCCTCGTCGCCCGCGAAAACCCGCACACTTCTTATTTACCCTCGATCCCCCGGCCCCCCACACGTCTCTGTTTATCCCTCAGCATCCCCCCTGTCCCCGGGAAAACGTCCTGTATTTAAAACCTCAGCCCCGCCCGCTGTACCCGACACCTGCCCTTTTATTTAACCCTCAACCCCCCGCTTCCCCGCACACTTTTCTCTGTTTTTAAAACCCCTCACCCTCCGGCTGTCCCCGCCACTTTCTGTTTTAAAAACCTCAGAATCCGCCCGCTGTCCCCCCACAAATTTCTGTATTAAAACCCCTCAGCCCCGCCCGCTGTCCCCGCACACTTCTCTGTTTATAACCCTCAGCTCCCCCCGTCCCCCACCGTCTTTTGTATTAAAACCCCTCAGCGCCCCCGCTTACCCGCCCCTTTCTGTATTTAACCCTCCGTCCGCCCGCTGACCCCGAACTTTCTGTATTATCCCCCTCAGCCCCGCCCCGCTGTACCCGCACACTATCTGTGTATTATAACCCACAGCGTCCGCCTGCTGTACCCGCACACTATCTTTGTATTATAACCCTCAGCATCCGCCTGCTGTACCCGCACATTCCCTTGTTTTAAACCCCTCAGCTCCGCCCGCTGTCCCCCGCACCTATCTCTGTTTTAACCCCTACACCGCCTGCGGCCCCCACACTTTCTGTATATAACCTAGCTCCGCCCTGCTTTGTACCACGCACACTTCTCTGTATTCTAACCCTCAGCGTCCGCCCGCTGTACCCGCACACTATCTCTGTATTATAACCCTCAGCGTCCGCCTGCTGTACCCGCACACTGTCTCTGTATTATAACCCTCAGCATCCGCCCGCTGTACCCGCACACTGTCTCTGTATTATAACCCTCAGCATCCGCCCGCTGTACCCGCACACTGTCTCTGTATTATAACCCTCAGCGTCCACCCGCTGTACCCGCACGTCTCGTATTTTTAAACCTAAAGGCATCGCCCGCTGTACCCGCACACTGTCTCTGTATTATAACCCTCAGCATCCGCCCGCTGTACCCGCACACTGTCTCTGTATTATAACCCTCAGCATCCGCCTGCTGTACCCGCACCTGCTAACAATGGCTGCAGTAACGATCATTATCACAAGTGACAGGGAAGAAGAGGCCGGGGGCTTGTCTAATAGACAGTGACGGGAGCGCAGAGCATCGCACCCCCTGCACCCGCAGACTATTTATAGCAGGTTATTAATACCCCCATCATTACTGAATGTGACAGGAGCAACGGCGCCAAATCCACCAGCGGAGACAATGAGAAGGGAGCAGCGTTTATAGGGGGTATTCACAGATAGCACCCTTCAACATCCTCTAGTGCTGCTGGGGTCCTGCTCCTTCCACTTTTTGTGACCTCTCACTAGATCAGCACACTCCTCTCCTGACATCCTCTGTGCTGCTGGGGATCCTGCTCCTTCACTATGTGACCTCTCACTAGATCAGCACACTCCTCTCCTGACATCCTCTGTGCTGCTGGGGATCCTGCTCCTTCACTATGTGACCTCTCACTAGATCAGCACACTCCTCTCCTGACATCCTCTGTGCTGCTGGGGCCCTGCTCCTTCTTTATGTCACCAGATCAGAACACTCTTCTCCTGACATCCTCTGTGCTGCTGGGATCCTGCTCCGTCACTAGTAAACCCCCCATTTGATCAGCACACTCCTTTTCCTGACATCCTCTGTGCTTTCTGGGGCCCTGGGTCCTTCACTATGGACCTCTCACTAGAATCAGCCATTCTCTCCTGACATCCTCTGTGCTGCTGGGGCCTGCTCCTTCACTATGTAACCTCTCACTAGATCAGCACAATCCGCTCCTGACATCCTCTGTGCTGCTGGGGCCCTGCTCCTTCACTATGTGACCTTCACTAGAAACAAACACACTCCTCTCCTGACCTCCTCTGTGCTGCTGGGGCCCTGCTCCTTCACTATGACCTCTCACTAGATCAGCACACTCCTCTCCTGACATCCTCTGTGCTGCTGGGGACCCTGCTCCTTCACTATGTGACCTCCCACTAGATCAGCACACTCCTCTCCTGACATCCTCTGTGCTGCTGGGGCCCCGACCTTTTCACTATGACCCTCTCCCCTAGATAGCCATCCTCCCCCTGAATCCTCTGTGCTGCTGGGATCCTCTCCTTCACTATGTGACCTCCCACTAGATGAGCCATGCCTCTCCTGATATCCTCTGTGCTGCTGGGGATCCTGCTCCTTCACTATGTGACCTCCCACTAGATGAGCCATGCCTCTCCTGATATCCTCTGTGCTGCTAGGAACCCTGTTCTTTGCAGTTTGTGACTCGCGTTCTATGACCTCCCACAATTTCAGCACACACATGTCCTAAAATGCTCTGCGCTGCTAGAGGCCCTGCTCCTTTTACAAAGCAATTAAGTCTCTGACCACCTACAAGCAAAGCACACTCCTCTCCTGAATTACTCTGTGCTGCTGGGGACCCGGCTTCTGTTAAACCACTATTAGTCTGTGATCTCCTGCAGCATCAGCACACTTTTCTTCTGACATCCTCTGTGCTGCTGGGGACCCTTCTCCTCTCACAATGCAGCAGTCTGATCTCGCACAAGCTCACTCTTAGTTACAGACTATGGAACAGACAGGGGCCCAGGGGATCTGCACCCTTGTGCCCTGAAATACTCTGTGCTGCACAGGCTGCGCCCGCCCCCTTGTACAGGCCCATCCTCTTGTGGGGAGTCCGGCGTCCCACCCTTCCCTCCGGCACAGTAGACAAGACCCCAGACTGTAGTTCATTAGATTTATGGGCTGGTGCGGGGGCGAACACGTCTATGACATCATCACTGCACCATTATATTATTATTACATACAGGAGATAAAAACAGATGTGTCAGGCTCCTCCCCATGTCTCGCTCCAGAGTCCGGCTCCTCCCCCTATCTCACTCCGGCTCCTCCCCGTCTCGCTCCGGCTCCGCCCCTGTCTCGCTCCAGAGTCCGGCTCCGCCCCCTGTCTCGCTCCAGAGTCCAGCTCCTCCCACATGTGCAAAATTCACAAAAAATTTATATTACAAATTGCTTTAGGCCTTCAAGTATTTTGCTTCCAGGATTCGGCTCCGGGGCGCCCTCTACAGGTCGAAGTCCTGCAGGTCGCCCCAGCTGGGGCCAAACTTCACCTTCACCTTCAGAGTCACTGAGAGCGGCGCCGCGTTCTCCATCTCGCGCTTTATGATCTGCGCCACCTGCGGAAACAGGGAAGCGGGAAATGGGGTGAGCGGGGGGGGGTGCGCCCCCCCAGGACCACGTACAATGGCGGCGCAGTCATGTGACCCGGGCGCCCTCCTCTCCGGCACAGGTGAAGGCGGGGGGGGATGTAGTGCAGCGCTACCTGGCTGACGTCGTCCTCGGCCGCCTCGTACAGCAGCTCGTCGTGCCGCTGCAGAATGAAGAAGGCTCCGCGCGGCCGGGGGGAAGGATTCGCCCTCCGTACAGATTGTCCTAAATGTAGAAGACAGGACGGGGTTAAAACCTCCCAAAAATCCCCCCCCCCCCCCCCACATGTAACTCCGGGCAGCGGGATCTGTGTGCAGGGTTATGGGCGGTGACCGCGCCGCCCCCCCCAACATCTATGGCAGCTCCGGACAGTGATCACAAGGTGCAGCGACCCCGAAAAACCCCCCCGGGGGGGGTTCCCCAGCCCAAAATCCGGCCCCAAGGGCCCTTAAGTTTTCGGGCCCGTAAATTTTAGGCGGCCCAAGGTTAAACACAGACGAACCCCCCCCCTGCCGTTACACAAAAAGGAAAACCCCTGGGGGCTAACTTCACAACCCCCCCCCCCCCCCCCCCCCCCCCCCCCCCCCCCCCGACCCTGTGACCCCTCCAGCGGCAGCGGAGTCCTCAGCTCCAAGGTCACGGCTCAAGGTCATTCCATTAACTGCTTGTGCTCAGGAGCGACTAGGTCAGTGCAGCTGCAGAGCGTTATCATGCACAGACCGGACCGACCTGAGGCTGCAGAGCATCATACACAGACCGGACTGACCTGAGGCTGCAGAGCATTACCATGCACAGACCTGACCGACTGCTGCAGAGCATCATACACAGACCGGACTGACCTGCGGCTGCAGAGCGTTATCATACACAGACCTAACCGACCAACCGCTGCAGAGCATTATACACAGACCGGACCGACCTGAGGCTGCAGAGCATTACCATGCACAGACCTGACCGACTACTGCAGAGCGTTATGCACAGACCTGACCGACGCTGCAGAGCATCATACACAGACCGGACTTACCTGCGGCTGCAGAGCGTTATCATACACAGACCTGACTGACAGCTGCAGAGCATTATACACAAACCAGACCGACCTGAGGCTGCAGAGCATTACCATGCACAGACCTGACCGACTGCTGCAGAGCGTTATGCACAGACCTGACCGACGGCTGCAGAGCATCATACACAGACCAGACTGACCTGCGGCTGCAGAGCGTTATCATACACAGACCTAACCGACCAACAGCTGCAGAGCATTATACACAGACCTGACCGACGGCTGCAGAGCATCATACACAGACCGGACTGACCGACGGCTGCAGAGCATTACCATGCACAGACCTGCCCAACTGCTGCAGAGCGTTCTACACAGACCTGACCGACGGCTGCAGAGCATCATACACAGACTGGACTGACCTGCGGCTGCAGAGCGTTATCATACACAGACCTGACCGACCAACAGCTGCAGAGCATTATACACAGACCGGACCAACCTGAGGCTGCAGAGCATTACCATGCACAGACCTGCCCGACTGCTGCAGATCGTTCTACACAGACCTGACCGACGGATGCAGAGCATTATCATACACAGACCTGACCGACAGACCGACGGCTGCAGAGCATTATTAAACACAGACTGACCTGCGGCTGCAGAGCTTTATAAACAGCCCAGACCAATCTCTGGCTGCAGAGCGTTATCATAAACAGACCGACCAGTCTCTGGCTGCAGGGCATTGTCATAAACGGCCCTAACCGGCCTCTGGCTGCAGAGCGTTCTCATACACAGACCATACCGAGCTTTGGCTGCAGAACGTTACCATGCACAGATCTGACCAACCTGCAGCTGCAGAGCATCGTCATACACAGACCGACCAACGGCTGCAGAGCGATATACACGCTCTCTGGTTATAGATCCGGAGGGGGCAGTGGGTGAGGGGCAGCTGCCCACGTTATACACCTGGGGAGGGAGGGGTTGGGGTTATGGTGTCCATGTTACACATCCTGGAGGGGGCGACCTTCCACCGTATATGGGGGTCATGACTTTCGTTCTTCCCCCTACCAGCGTCTGCCCATTATATGGATGGGGGCAGACGCCCCCTACTGCCCAGCTGCCCTCTGACCTGTCACCCGGTGCCCGTGGGACAGGGGTGTGGAGGGGAAGGCTTCTTCCAGTCGTCTCTGGATGTTGACGGTGGCGGTCTTGACGATGTCGGCGGCCGATCCCTGCACGGTGGTGTTCACGGCCTGGCGCTCCGCCTGACGAGGGGGACAAGCGTCACTACAGGGGCGCAGACTCAGCAGCAGGGGGCGATGTGAGGGCAGATGAGCGGCGGCAGGACCCTTCATCCCACCTCCAATGCCTCTGCCTGCTGTCAGTGAATGGAGCCTGATAACACTTCTCACAGCTGAAGGTTTGTTACAGTGCATCCGTGCAGGTCGGAGCCATCACAGTCCAGAGCTTCGCTGTCTGCGCTGACACACTGTAACGCACCTGCATAAGCACTCACATGAGCCTTGGCGTGGTGGTTCGGGTCCTTGTTGGCCGGCAGGTCGCGGCGCCGGCCCAGGAGGGTCTGCACGAAGCCGTTGGCGGCACAATTCTTCACCGTCGCCTTCAGAAACCGCTGGATACCTGGAACTACCAGGACAGAGGCGCCGGGGGTGGGATATGGAGGGAGGGGGGAAAATTAGATTTAGACCCGGTCCACCTGCCACGCCCCCCACTATAATGGTTCACATCAGTGACGGATAAGCGGCTGCCGGGGGTGTGTGATGCCGCTTATCACTAAGGACCATCAAGTGACCTCAGCAACCTGTCAGCGGGCGCCGCTGCTCTCCGTCCTCACCTGTGTAGCGGGCCTTGAAGGATTCGATGTAGCAGGCGGCGTCCTCCTCCCCAATCCCCATCTGCTCCCCCAGGGACTTGGCCCCCATCCCGTAGATGATCCCGTAACAAATCTAGGAGGATAAGAGAAAATTAGGAACAACCCCGATTACACGGTGTAATAACTGCGGATGACGGCCGCGCCGTCCTATAGTCACACGGCGCCCGGTCCGCTCTCAGAACGCCACATTCAAATCTGCAACCTGATAATGGACTCTGTGCTTCAGTTCTAAAATCTCTGCTTGCCCACAGGGAATGTGAACCTGAAAACCCGCCACGGTCCTGCTCGTGCAGCGCGTGGGTTTGTTATATTGTAGTGGAGCAGATAACAGCAGTCAGCCTGGAGCTCAGCTGCACTAATACATTGTAACAAACCTCAGCTGTTAAGGATATTCAGAGCTGCACTGATGCATTGTAACAAATCCTCAGCTGTTAACTCCTTAATGACCGCCCACCGTCTTTTGTCGTCGCTGCAGACATTGGAGTTTGCGGCGCCCGGCGCTGCAGCAGCGCTGGGATCGGGGCTGTACTACACAGCCCTGATCCCAGAGCATGCCCTGCGAGCACCGGGCAGCGGGGGAAACCTCCGCTCCCCGGTGCTTTAACACTTTGATTGCGGCGGTGTGTTACCGCAGCGTAATCAAAGGGTTCCCCTGCTCTGTCTGGTGATCGGAACACCCGATGACCCGACAGAGCTCAGGGAACGGCTGCATAGTCAGCCCTGAGGACCTAGAGTGGCCCCAGGGCTGTCTGTGTAACATGCCAGTGACCAGGGCAGACTGTGTGCTGCCCTGACTGCTGCCTGTGTCAGACTGACACAGATTAGAATTTATTAGCATATATATGAATATGCTAATACATTACTAAGTGTAAAAAACAAAAAAGTAACAGGAACAGAAAAAAAAGTAAAAAACATAAAAAGTGTAAAAAATAAAAAAATAAAATAAAAATAAATATTTAATAAAAAATAATTGTGCATACATTACACACACAAAAACCCCTACACATATCAGGTATCCACACGACTGTAATAACCTGTAGAATTAATCTAACAAATTATTTAGTGTGAAATGTGAATGGTGTAAAAAAAAATGTAAAAAAACAAAAAAATAAAAAAAAAAATAATTTATAAGTGAACTTAAAGGGGTTTTATCGTTACAAAGATCATGTCTCAGATTACGGGGACAGTAAAAATAAGCACTTTTGTAATTGGGTTGCATTACCTCTGTCACTTGGTTTAGCAGATATGAACTTCTCTGTAAAATCTGTGTTCTATTTCTGCTGTTGCTGGTCGGAACGCCCCCTGGACGGTTCCCTCGCCCTAGACACGCCCCCTGCACTGTGATTGGCTGGCTGACATTTCATTCAGTCTGTTGAGATACGCCCCGGCCACGCCCCCCTGCGCTGTGATTGGCTGCCTGCACACTCTGTGTTTACTCCCCTCTGAGCTGTTAAAATCGATAGTGAAACCAAGGTCTGCTGGCTCTATACTCATCTCCCAGCTCTAGGGTGATGATCTGGGCAATTACTGCCTGTTTAAAGGGCTTTTGCCAAGAGGCTGATTCACCTCCTCACAGGTCCAGTCCTTAAGCTGCTACTCTAAAAAGAGGGCGTTCTGTTCCTCAGATCGAATGCAAGCCCCGCCTACTTATGACATACTAATCTGTCGTGATTCTTAGCTGATCAGCTCTGCAAGAGAGATGTTAGGATTTAAAGCCCCATCAGTAGTTTTTTTTTTTTTTTATAAATTGTACAGATATGTAAAGATATGAAAATATATGAGTGAACATCTATAATTTTATTCATATACACACACAAAGCTTCCCTATATAGTGTCCTATCCTTGCAGTCACACCAAGCACTTCCAACATACGTAATACAATGCATATACTCTGGGGGATGAGACATGATATAGGGGAGCTATGTATGTGTATGTATGATATTATATAATATATAATATATATATAATATATATATATATATATATATATATATATATATATATATAATTATAGAGATTGTCATATATATTTTAGGTCTCTCTACATATGTGTAGAATTTAGGGAGGGGAGGACTCTGAGAGGGACTAGAACCCCAAACCCCTTCATTGTAAAAGAAAAAGCTCTACCATACACCACCACCCCAAATTAGTTATGGGTTAAGGCAGGGTCTTCTCTAAAACTGATTGCTTCCCCCCCATTGTTTTCCTCACATTCACTGACAGCAAGCAGAGATTTTTTACTTGAACTGACATTTGTCCTTGTAGTTGAGAAAAAATTCGCCTGTTGTCAGTACAATTTTGGGGTGAACACCACTAAACAGAAGTAAAAGCCGGTTTTTAAGTGAATTTGTGGAAACAAGAGATATAACAGGGGCTTGGGGAGCTTGGGGCCTGAAGGTTTCAGACATAGGCATGCGGGAGGCTACAGAGCTGTTAAATCCAGAAAAGTTTCTGCATCCCCGCTTCAAAAAAAATATGAGGGTCACAGTTCTTCAGGAGGGGAACACCTCCTGGGGTTAGAACACGCCTCCTGGGATTAAGACAAACCCCCTGGATTAGAACACGCCCCCCGTGAGGGGAGACCCCCCGGGGGAGAACACGCCCCCGGGAGGAGAGACACCCCCGGGAGGAGAGACATGCCCCCGGGAGGAGAGACATGCCCCCGGGAGGAGAGACATGCCCCCGGGAGGAGAGACACGCCCCCGGGAGGAGAGACACGCCCCCTGGGAGGAGAACACCCCCCTGGGGGGGACACGCCCCCCGGGGGAGAGAAAACGCCCCCTGGGCGGAGAGACACGCCCCCTGGGAGGAGAGACACGCCCCTGGGAGGAGAGACACGCCTCCTGGATTTCAAATTCAATCTGAGAGAATTAGCAGAACAGCACGAACAGCTCAAACGATAACACTCCTTTAAACTATCCCCCCATAAAGTCTCGAATAAAACAAGGCCTCAGACAACAGGGTCCCCCTGGTGTATGTGGCTCCTGGGCTCCAGTCACCTGTTTGGCCTGCTGCCTGATGCTGTCGGTCACGGCGCCGGGCCATCACTTCCCTCCTGCGATGCTCCTGAAGACGTGGGACCGCTTTTTCACCCGGGAGGAGGGCGGCGGCCCCGGGGAAAGGGGGCAGGATCCCAGCTCCACGGGAGATTCCCGGCCAGGATGAGCCCCCCCCCAAGGGGGCAGAGGGGAGGGGCACCAAGACCGTGACCCCCCCTCCCCCGCAGACCGCCACCCCCCTCCCTCTGGCAAGACCGCCACCCCCCTCCCCCGGCGAACCGGGGACCCCCGCCCCCCTCGGGAAGACCGCCACCCCCCCCTCCCCCCGGCAAGACCGCCACCCCCTCCCCCCGGCAAGACCGCCACCCCCCGTCCCCCGGTGAGGAGCGCTACCTGCAAACGGGATGAAGGCGTGCCGCATGCTGACGAAGAACGACATCCCCCGCGGCACCGGATCCACTGGCAACACCGCCCACGGGAGGCTCCGCTCACCCCTGAAACCAGACAAGCATCACCCCCATCATTCTCATACCCTGGAGTACAGCTGATAGGTCAGAGCCGTACAATCATCACCCCCATCAACCTCATACCCGGTACACAGCTGATATATGAGAGCCGCACAATAATCACCCCCATCATCCTCATACCCTGGAGCACAGCTGATATATGAGAGCCGCACAATCATTACACCCATCATCCTCAAACCCTGGAGCACAGCTGATATGAGAGCCGTACAATCATCACCCCCATCATCCTCATACCAGGTACACAGCTAATACATGAAAGCCGCACAATCATCACCCCCATCATCCTCATACCCGGTACACAGCTAATACATGAGAGCCGTACAATCATCACCCCCATCATCCTCATACCCGGTACACAGCTAATACATGAGAGCCGTACAATCATCACCCCCATCATCCCATACCCGGGTAAAACAGCAATACATGAAGCCATTAAAATAAACACCCCCATCATCCTCAAACCCTGGAGCACAGCTGATAGTGAATCACAGAAAAATGAAAAAAATCTCTGTCTAAAAGGGTTTGTGCAAAAAACTAATACGATCAATAATCATAACCTACTCTAAAATATACCTTTTATTAATAATCTTTTTTAAAAAGAGTTGCTAAACACAACCTTACTTAAACCACTAAATATACAAAAGAAAACTTAACCACTAAATAATACAAAACAAATCCCTCTATCCCTTACTCTTTCCCTGCAAAGACCTCCCACGTATGCCAATTTTTTTCCTGGCTGGGGGAAAACGGACCCGGGTGTTCGGAGAGGAGCTGGAACCCCAGACACGGAATATCTGCTATTGGGGTAGATATATTGATGACGTCTTCGTGTTGTGGCAGGGCACGGAGGCGTCGTTTAGTGAATTCATCAAAATACTCAATGTGAACGACATAGGTTTAAGATTTACGTTCGAAATTCATAGGACAGAACTCTCATTTTTAGATGTAAAAGTTTTCAAGGATGACTTAGGTTACCTACAGACTAAGACATTTCGCAAGGAGACAGCTACTAACAGCTTGCTGAGATGGGATTCGTATCACCCTGAGAATTTGAAAAAAGGTATCCCTAAGGGACAGTACCTGAGGGTACGCAGAAACTTCTCAAGGATAGAGGATTATCATAGACAAGCAGGAGATCTTTGTAAACGTTTTTTGGAGAGAGGGTATCCCATGGAAGTTTTGAGACCGGCTTTTAAGAATGCAATTACAAAAGATCGGAATAGCCTCCTTAATCCCAATACTATCAAAGAAGATGAGGTTACTCAATTGAGGATAGTTGGAACGTTTGATGATCACAATAATGAGATAATGAGAATATTAAAGTGCTGAGAGAAATATTAGCACGGAGGGCAGTCTTTGATTTGCTCAGGCAATATGTCTAATAAGAACCGCTTAATGAATGTGAGCGTGGTGGTGATTAACACCTAGCGAACATGCACTAGATTCTGGTGGTTGCCTGGATACATACTAGACGCCTGCGCACGCGCAGAGCACTGTTAATGTCACCCCCGTTATATCACGAGATGATCGTTCAACGAAGATGAGCGCGGTGTTGTATTATAATCTTGCGCCCGCGGACTTTTAGTCCGGCGGTTACCTGGATAAAAGACGAGACGCCTGCGCATGCGCAGAAATCGCCGTCAGTGTCCCACCGGGATATCCCCGAGATGGCGCGAAAGAGGAATACTTTGGGGCATGCGCAGTCTGAACGGCGAGACGCCGAAAAACACCAGGTGTAAGAGGGTAAGTAAGCCACTCCTTTTTTTACCTATTTAAGGCTGGATGGGGTATACTTGAATGTACCATAACTATCGGTCACCTATCTGCTATGGGAGTTATCCGTATTCCATACTACTGAAATCCCCTGATGAACCCCCCGTTGGATTTTGGGGGGGAGAAACGCGTCGGGATAATTTGGACCACATTGGGAGAATCTGGACCACAATGAAAGGCCCATTAGGAATGTTGGGACTATATCAAGAAGCATCTTAAAGGTCGTATGGTGAATGCTGTTTATCTATCCAATTGTTCAGGTTCCCTGCAGTTAATCTAATGTATCCTAGCACATTAAGAGTTGGTTAATATAGTCTGGATATTTTATCTCCTCCTCTTTCTGTCAATTCTTTTGTTTTCCCTTTTGTATAGTGTTTTGGAGTATATACAAATAGGGATTACACAGTGTGGCAACAGGGGAAGCCCTCAAGGTGGGGGCCGTCCTTATCGGGACGATGACCCGGCCATTGCTAGGGTCTTTGCAGGGGAAAGAGTAAGGATAGAGGGATTTGTTTTGTATTATTTAGTGGTTAAGTTTTCTTTTGTATATTTAGTGGTTTAAGTAAGGTTGTGTTTAGCAACTCTTTTTAAAAAAGATTATTAATAAAAGGTATATTTTAGAGATAGGGCTTGATGATTATTGATCAGTGATTAGCACAGCTGATAGGTCAGAGCCGCACAATCATCACCCCCATCATTCTATAAGCTTGTTACAAGATATCAGCGCAGCCTTCACTGCTACACTGCAACATCCCTCCAGCTGTGTGCAGGGTGAAGCCAGACACGTGTGACCTCTGCATCAGAGAGGAGCCCCCGGGGGTGCAGGATGTGGGGTCCTTACCGCTTCTTGGTGGCGGCGGCCTGGGACGGGGGGCTCTCTCCCACCAGACGCGGCATCTCAATCTCAAAGTCTTTGGGGACGTTCTGGATATTCGGCTCCGTGAAGCTCACCCTGCCTGAAAGACGGGGGCGAGAATTAGCAGATCTGCCCTCTCCATGTAGGGGATCCCCCTGCCGCCCCCCAGCTGCACCGCCTCCACCGCCGCCCCCCAGCTGCACCGCCTCCACCGCCGCCCCCCAGCTGCACCGCCTCCACCGCCGCCCCCCAGCTGCACCACCTCCACCGCCGCCCCCCAAGCTTCACCGCCGCCC